>JAUDYJ010000001.1:314158058-314370558 GCA_030761175.1 Masticophis lateralis | reverse complement strand
AACTCTGAATTCCCAAGGCCCAGCATTGAGATGAGCTCAAACTGTTGGAACATGTAGTATACTGCCACACACCCAGAAAGCAGATATGACTGGAAAGATGATAGAAGACCAGCAAGCAGTATTTATCCTTTAGAATTTCTTTTTCACCGTATGATTTATGGTTTAATACCATACTCAGATAGGACTGGATCAGTGTAACTTACAATGCACTAAGATGAATAAAGCTCAATGTGCCATGGAGAGAAAGAAGAATGTGTCTGTTTGCTTAGCTTTTTGTAGTATTCCATTTCCTTCTGGGTACACGTTCATTTCGTCCCTCTTCCATATCAATTTGCATGCTTTAAAATCAGTACAAAACTTCATACTCCTTTTTGTATACAACTCTCCCAAGATATGCATATTTGGAAGCAGGTGTTTAATATAGACCAGAGATCCCAACAGACAGCTATCCTGCCCCCCCACCTCTGTGTGTGTGTGTGTGTGTGTGTGTGTGTGTGTGTGTGTGTGTGAGGGAGGGAGGGAGGGAGAGAGAGAGAGAGAGAGAGAGAGAGAGAGAGAGAGAGAGAGAGAGAGAGAGAGAACTGCATTGCCACAGTCTGGAAAGGTCACAAATGGGAACATATTCCTTTTTCATATATTAATTCAGGAACTGCAAATTGTTTCTCTTTGGGAGCAAAAGAAGGATCTTTCCCATATCATTAATGATATCCCTTGTCTCTGGAGCCTCATATCAACATTATAAGACTTTTATGAAGACCCTGATTTGCCACCATGATATGTTAGGATGAAATGTCCATTTCCTTAGAAAAGGCGGTTTTGTCTTTGATTGCATAGTACGGAGAAGCTTTTTCTAAATATGAATGAATCATGTGAATCAATACCATGTTTCCCCAAAAATAAGACCCTGTCTTATATTTTTTTAAACCCTGAAATAAGCACTTGGCCTTATTGCCATGCATTCAAAAGCCCAATTCGGCTTATTATTAGGGGATGTCTTATTTTGGGGAAAACAGGATAACATTTTAGGGTTCTTAAAACAGCACAGCAGCCCATAGATATCTGAAGAGCACAGAAGTGACTGAGTAATTTAAAATTGCTTTTCAACCTATTTATAGATTAAGAAAAATTAAACAAAAAACTTCAAAGATTTTGTCCAGTGGTGATCAGAACATAAAGATGCACATATTAATTGATTTAGGATCATGATTGGGCTATCTCAGCAAGTTACCATTAGCAGAAACTTAACTGGGTAATCATGCATAATTACCTCACAGCAAGAATTTCCTCAGACTTCAGCTGCATAAACATCTTTGAATAAAGGAACTTCATATTTCGAAGCCCCTGAAAAAAATAACAAGTCTTCTTCTTCTGTACAGACATCCATGAAAATACTCAATCATTCATGAACATTTATTGGGTTTTTTTTTTTTTTGCCTCATTTATCCTTCTGATGATGAGCTCCACAGCCACAATATATACATAACACACAATATATACAGTACATGTTGTATGAATTTGAATGATCTAAAGTTATCCAAAATGCTACTGTACTGCCCCGCTGTAGCAATAATTTCCATCTATATAAAGTATACTTTTGCATGCAGTAATATCTCTTTGCTAAACTATTTAGACATTCTCCAGGTCCATCTTGAAAATGATTGATTGAACTGCAGTGCAATCAATGGCTGAACACCCTACAACTTTATCTGATGAAAAATATAAGATTGCTCAGAGCCCACTTTAGATGAATAAAGGAATAATCTATATACTGGTATGTAGAAACATTTTTTTTTAAAGCAGGGCTAAAATGTCAAACCGTAGAAATAAACCTAAGATTTAGTTAGTGAGTATGAACTGTCTGTGTTTTAAAACTGTGTAAGTCAGACTCAATAAAGAATAGGAAAGACAATCTCATCAGAAGATAACTAATTGCCCTTTTTAGATGTAGATGCTGTCTATCATTCAGTACTGATTCAGTGATAGTGCTTCTTATTGGGACTGTGTCACACTCCCCCCAACTGGGGCTCGTCTTCATTTTACATTCTGCATAACAATGTGATTTGCTTGCTATTATCCCCTCCCCCCCTTCCTTTTTTAAAAAAAACGGGGAACAAGGAGTCAAAAATCTAAAGCAAAAGAAATAAGAGGACTTAATCCTTGCCTTCATTTACAGTTAAACTCCCTACAAGCTCTTGCCAACCCCTGCCTCTTCTTCACTCTCAGGGTTTTTCTTCTAGAAAATCTGCAATCCAGCTCCCCCAAAGGAATATTTTATTTAATTACTGCTGCTCCTCTTTACCTGATTACTTAAAATAATTTTATTGTTAAGCTTTTTTAAAAAAAATATTAAGGAAAAGTAAGGAATTCAGCATTAAAAAGCAAACATAAAAGCATTCTGGAAAGATCAAATATTAAACTGAATCTCTTAAAAGTACAGCTTTAAATTACTTTTTATTAACAAATTTATTTATTTGTTTGCTGATTTATTTCTTTGTTTAGCTAGTTAGATTTTTATTTTGAATTTTTCCCAGGAGTTCAAGGCTACCTTAATTAGAGCCTCTACACTTTCTCCATTAAAAACAATCCTTTCAGATAGGTTGGGTTGGAAAACTATGATTGACTGAAGGCTACTACAGAAATAAAATTGTTGGTTTCCCACCATTAAAACAATCATCAATGAAAAGAATAATTAAAAAACCCCTTTCAATTCTGAGCATCTATTATTTTCAGAATTGTATACGTTTCCCTGCTTGGGAGTTGGATAGAGTGTTGGACTAGAAGACCTCAAAGGTCCATTCCAAGTCTGTGATTCTGTAATGATGTAATACAAGACATATAATAAGCAATTGAAGGGGATCCTGCAAGAATATACAGTATACTGTTGCTTATTTTGTATTTTGATTTAGTATTGTGTTAGCCACCCAGAGTTGCTACTGGACTTCCCCCAGTGGTTTCATGTAGATGTTAAACAAAAGAATGAACTCCTGAGGGCATGCCACAAAGCAGTGTTGACTGCTTGTAGGAAGAATTATCCTTCTGGGTTCTGCTCCAAGTGGGGAAAAAGACATTGGAAACATGGAGACTGCTTGGAAAGATGGTTTAATGGTGGACAGGATCACATGGCTTGAGTTCCTGAACAGAAAAAGGCAGATACAGCAAGTCTCCGGGTTTTATGCCCTCTCTGGCTTTGAACTTCTTGGGGTCCAGAAAGAGTATCCTGATTGGTTGTCAGACTTCCAGGGGGTAGGGGTCTTAGCTAGCCCTGCTGGCTGATGTAATCTTCCCAGGTGCCATGTGTTGAGTTTCTGTCTAGATAGGTCCCATTGTGTTGTAGATGAAGGTCCATTGACAAAGATTGAGTTTCTGTCTCTGGCCCATTAACAAAAGGGTGGGGGCAGGAAGATGGGAGCTGCTTTGTCTTTAAAACATGCTTCTCCATTTCTCATACAGCAAAACATAATATTCTGCCTTTTTAATATTTCCTAAAATATTTCATTCTTCTAGGAAAGGGGTGGGTGCTAACTTCCTACAATCACACACATATGCCCCAACCTTGCCTAGAACTAAGTTCAACTAACCATAGAGGAAGTCAGAGACCCATCACAACACTAAGCCTCTCACTTAATACCGCTGCCATTGTCTTTATTCTGATGTTTCTCAAAACAACAGCTTCAGGGTATTTGGTCACATAGTCCATATGGACCAAAACATATTGCTTCTCTTTATTAATCTTGGGTAAATAGGTCAGTTCCTCCAGCTCACATCTTTAAAAAAGGGAGACAAATGCCTCTTGTCTTGACCTAGGCCTGGATTTTTGATAGTCAGGATAGGACTGGAAATACCTCACTACAATATTCTGGGTCATCTTGGGCTAATAGAACCTTGCCTTCAGAGAAACCAATGTCTTTTCCAAGGCCAGGTAGCCTTCTTCAGCTTTCACATACTTTCTGTAATCTTCTCTGCACTGAACATCTCTGCAACAACCATCTTCTCCCTCAATACCTATATGTTTAGGTTTTTTCTGAACCTTCCTTACATTTGTAAGGAAAATTGGCTTATTTTTTAAGGGGTCCCATCTAGGGGTCCCTCCCTTTCAATGATCTTGTAAAGATTGATCAAGTCTTTCCAATAGATATATGTCTGTCTGTAAATTCTTAGCAATTTAGTTGTATTTCTTTGTCTTTAGTTATCCAACTATTGTTGTCAATGTTATTTCTCAGTACCTGGAGGCTACTGGGGCAAGAACAAGCTTTGGATCAAACCTGGAAAAACTGAATGGTTGGGAACTGGGGTTTCTCATATTCTGGAACTGGACATTTTTCATCTTTGGCTCTGATGGGAATGTTGCACTTCTTTAACTTCACAGCTTCTGCTTGATCAACCATGGTGAGGAAGTCTTTTGCATAACTCAGTTTGATGCACCAATTGTACCCTTTTCTAGACCAAAAGGCCCTGCTCATGACTGTTTACACTTTAGTCACCTATTGCTAGACTATTGAATTGAATCTCTACATGAGGTTTTCCTTGAAGTTGTAGCTGGTCAAAAATATAGATGACCTCCATTGACCCACCATAGCTTTCTGGTTATAATTCAAGTTGCTGGTTACCATCTATAAAGACCTTCATAATATAGGATCAACTGACTCCAGTTGTTTCTGCCAAATCCATGCATTCCTATAGAACAGGCATGCTCCAAAATCCCATGCCCTCTTAAAAGAATCTGATGAGATCTTTTCAAGTCTCTGCCCTATGGAATAATCTTTTCTCCTTCTCCCCAAGATTTGACTGGCACAAATCCTGTTAGCCTTCAAGATATAAAAAGACTTGGCTATTGTTTAGGGCATTTGCAATAGGTTGTTAGATGTGCTCATTCTGGGACGTGCAATATATATTGGTGTCCCCTATGTGCTTTGTTGTCGTTGCTAATTTGTGGCTATTTTTGAAAATATACTGATATATTGTAATTTTGTTTTTATTATTATGCTATCTAGAGTACCATTTTATTCAATTGGGTGGTTGTATCAATCTAAAATCAAAAAAAGAACTTAGTTTATTCCCATTATGATATATCTTAGGGTATCATTATATCGCTGATCTTCAGTACAAACAGCAAATATAAATGCCCAGCATTCCAAATTACCAAACTTAGAAACTATTTTGTGTGTAACTTACATTTGTATCTCTTTTTCTTTGTTTAATACAGAAAACCAATTTCTCTATGAGGTTCTGACAACCCAAAGAAACCCACACTTCAAATAACTTCCGTATTTCTGTGAAGGAGATCATTATCTTGTTTTGAAGATTTGGGAACCATGAAGCAACAAAAGAAAGGAACAAGACAATCTTATTTATATGGATCTGAGAGAAAGAAGGACATATTGGCCACAAGCTTTAAGGGCATTGAATGGAATTAAACATTTAAATACATATTTGTTGTTGATCCATAATGAATTATTTCTTCTAATGGTGAATACTTTTCTTTTGCATGTTAGTAACTACTGAATTGGGGGTCACTTCATTATATAGCTTTTTTTGAAAAAAAAAACAATAAAATGAATTTGTAATAGAAAACAGCTATACTATATGTATATTATTTATTTATTTATTTATTTATTTAATTAAATTTCTATACCGCCCTTCTCCTGGCGGACCCAGGGCGGTGTACAGCCAATTAAAAACCAGTACATAAACAATTAAAAACATCCTAAAATCCATATAAGTTAAGGCTGAAGGTATAAGAACGGACTAAAAACTCTAAAAAGTTTAAAATTTAAAAATGTAGAAATATTTAAAAATAAAAGGGATCAGGCAAGTCCGGCGAGTTGGAAAAGGTGCGTCTTTAGAGCCCGACGAAAAGTCCGGAGGTCAGCAATAGTTCTCAGTTCTGGAGGCAGATCATTCCAGAGGGTGGGGGCTACCACAGAGAACGCTCTCCCCCTGGGGGTTGCCAGCCGGCATTGTCTGGCTGACGGCACCCCGAGGAGGCCCTCTCTGTGGGAGCGAACCGGTCGGTGGGAGGCAATTGGTGGCAGAAGGCGGTCCCGTAAATACCCTGGTCCTAAGCCATGGAGCGCTTTAAAGGTGATTACCAACACCTTGAAACGCACCCGGAAGTCAACCGGCAACCAATGCAGCTCACGCAGGAGAGGTGTCACGTGGGAGCGCCCTGTCGCTCCCATAATCCCCCGCGCGGCCGCATTCTGCACCAGCTGAAGCCTCCGGGTGCATCCCAAGGGGAGCCCCATGTAGAGAGCATTACAGTAGTCCAGGCGAGACGTGACGAGCGCCTGAGTGACTGTGCGTAGGGAGTCCCGATCTAGAAAGGGCCGCAACTGGCGTATCAGGCGAACCTGATAGAAAGCCCCCCTGGCCACGGCTGTCGTATGATCCTCTAAAGACAGCCGTGGATCCAGGAGGACGCCCAAGTTGCGCACCCTTTCCGTGGGGGCCAATGATTCGCCCCCAATAACCAACGATGGAGTCAGTTGGCTATATCGGGACGCCGGCAGCCACAGCCACTCGGTCTTGGAGGGGTTGAGTCGAAGCCTGTTTCTCCCCATCCAGACCCGCACAGCTTCAAGGCACTGGGACATCACCTCCACGGCATCGTTGGGGTGGTCTGGGGTGGAAATGTACAGCTGAGTGTCATCAGCGTACTGATGGAATTCCACCCCAAAACCACGGATGATCTCACCCAGCGGCTTTACATAAATGTTGAACAGAAGGGGCGAGAGGACCGACCCTTGTGGCACCCCACACACTAGGCGCCTCGGGGTCGACCGCTGCCCCCCTGTCAACACAGATTGCAACCGGTCGGAGAGGTAGGAGGAGAACCACCGAAGAACGGTGCCCCCCACTCCCAATCCCTCCAACCGGCACAACATGATACCATGGTCGATGGTATCAAAAGCCGCTGAGAGATCTAACAGCACCAGGATAGAGGAGTACCCCCTACCCCGGGCCCTCCAGAGATCATCCACCAACGCGACCAATGCCGTTTCGGTGCTGTAACCAGACCTGAAGCCGGACTGGAGCGGGTCTAAATAGACAGCTTCATCCAGGTACCGGGGGAGCTGCCATGCCACCACACTCTCAACAACCTTCGCTAAAAAGGGAAGGTTGGAGACTGGACGATAATTTGCCAAAACAGCTGGGTCCAGGGAGGGCTTCTTGAGGAGGGGCCTCACCACCGCCTCCTTCAAGGCGGTCGGTAGGGCACCCTCACTCAGAGAAGCATTTATAATCTCCTGGAGCCAGCCTCGTGTAACCTCCCGGGAGGCCAGCACCAACCAGGAGGGACACGGGTCCAATAAACATGTGGTAGCATTCAATCTCCCCAGGATCCTGTCCACGTCCTCGGGAGCCACAGGATCGAACTCAGCCCAGATAACACTCTCAAGACCGGGCTCAGTCACCTCGCCCGAACCAACCCAGTCGGCGGCCAACTCATCCCGAATCTGAGTTATTTTATCATCCAGATATTGAACAAAATCCTCAGCACGTCCCTGCAAGGGATCCTCCCGCGCTCCCAGATGAAGGAGGGAGCGGGTCACCCTAAACAGGGCGGCTGGGCGATTATCTGATGACGCAATAAGGGCGGCGAAATAATTAGATTTCGCCGCTTTTATTGCCACTAAGTAAGTCTTAATATAAGCTCTTACTAGTGTCAAGTCAGAATCGGAGCGACTGGCCCTCCAACCGCTCTCTAGGCGTCTTTTCCGGCGCTTCATCTCCCTCAGCTCCTCGGTAAACCAAGGAGATAAGTGAGTTCGGCGCCGGGTCAGAGGCCGCAAAGGCACGACACGGTCCAAGGCCCCACCGGCCGCCCTATCCCAGGCCGCCACCAGGTCCTCAGCCGAGTCGCGTGTCAGTGTCTCAGGAAATGGCCCAAGCTCCGTCTGGAACCTATCAGGATCCATCAGGCGCCTGGGGCGGAACCACCTAATTGGTTCCGCCTCCCTGCGGTGGGGTGCAGCGGTCAGAAAGTCGAGTCGAAGGAGCGAGTGGTCAGTCCATGACAAGGGTTCGACGCCTATATCCCCAGTATCAAGACCACCCAACCACTGACCAGAGACAAAAACTAGGTCCAGGGTGTGTCCACCAATGTGGGTCGGGCCCTGAATTACCTGGGTCAGGTCCATGGCCGTCATGGAGGCCATGAACTCCCGAGCCATCTCAGATGTTTCACCGATGGATGGCAGGTTGAAATCCCCCATGACTATAAGCCTGGGAGTAGCAACCGCCACCTCGGCTATAACATTGAGAAGCTCGGGCAGGGTTGTTGCCACGTGGCAGGGAGCCAGGTACGTGACTAACAGACCCATCTGCCCACCAGGGCCCCATCTCACATAGATGGACTCACACCCGGCTATCTGAGGTACAGTGGCCTCCCTCGGACCCAGACCTTCCTTAATAATGACCGCTACTCCCCCACCCCTGCCCTGGGCTCTCGGCTGGTGAAATGCAAGGAAACCCGGTGGGCACATCTCCACGAGGGGGACCCCCCCCTCATGGCCCAACCAGGTCTCGGTAATACCCGCCAGGTCCGCACCCCCCTCTTGGAAAAGATCACATATGAGGGGGGCCTTATTTACAACGGACCTCGCGTTGCACAACAGCAGCCGGAGCCTCGGGTCCTGAGACTCTAGACAACCCGGGGAACGGGAATAGCTCAGGGGACCGGGGCAAGCAATCGCTCGAAGACAGCGAGTGCGTGCCCCCACCACACGATATGGTCCCCTGCTCTCGCCATATCTGCCCCTCCCACATAACGTAGAAATCACACCACCCTACATATTATGTACATATTATAGTGTACATAACTGCAATTCATAATATTCCTGAGAAAACTTCAGTCCTGTTGATTTTTGAAGAATCATTATTTCCTTCAAATTGTTTTTTTTAATTGTATTCCATTTTGTCAAAAATACCCAAGCGAAATCAGCACAGATGCATGCATAAATCAACTAACACTTGTTGTTGTTTTTAAAAAAAGTTTTCCATGTGAAATGATTGTTGATCATGAAGATACCACCACCGAAAAAGCCTTGCACTTTATCTCTGCTATTATAACCACCAAGAGCAAAAAGAGCTGGAATAAATTACTTCTGATGACTACACAGTGTATGTTTGCAAGTGCTGATGACTTCAGTGTGTGTGGACTGCCAATTGAAAAATATTTGGATATGCCAAATGGCATAATAAATAAATGAAAAGGAAGTCTGTGCTCCATGATTACATTAAGAATGTTAGTTAGTGTTGAGCATTTCTTATCATGTACAGTGTCCTGTATGGCCGAGTACTTGAACTGTAAAAATTTATCTGAGAAAGAGAATAATAATAGATCTTGTGAAGATTCCTGCTTAGTTAGTTGATCATTCACAAGATGCTGAATCATATGCTCAGCATTTTTTTAACCTTATTCCAAGTTATAATATAAAGAATCTTATAAAATAACTAACTGAAAATTCTCTGCCACAATCCAGTCACCTTGGTATATTAGATTACAACAGAACATATAGTACTGTATTATAATTCTTCCAATGGTATCATAAAGATCTACTCGGACCATGGCTTGGTTATTTTATTGTGCTCAAATGAAGTGTCCTGCAAAAATAATTGAGTGAGAAATGAACTTAGAATAACCACGAGCATTTAGACTGAACAAATTACTGAGCAAAATTGCTTTACCATGAAATCTTATACTCGTTGTCAAATATGTTTAGTCTATTAAAATGTTTGATCTAAAAGAACACTATTCAAAGCAAATTTCATTTTCCATGGGTATTGGACAGACAGACTCTGAAAAGCTTCTATAAACTCAGGTTTTTCATATTTGAATCTTGATTCTGGAGCCAAAGATTCCTGGGTATTTCTCCTGAGGACTTTGGTTTTGGCAAAAATCAGCAACGTGATGCTGTGAGCACTGAATGACTCCTGCCTACATACAATTTGATGGAGACAAATGAATATTGATAAGCTTGACAAGTGATACCGCCTAAGTTCTTCCTGGAAAACATAACTCTGATTTAAAATTATTCCTTAGTTGAGTATTATTTAAGTAATTATATGCAAACTTGTTGCTATATGAGATAGCAATGAAGCAGTAAGAATCAGGGTGATATAAAAAGTAGTTAGTGCTGGGTTCAGAGCTAAGCAATTATTTGCTTTAGACATGGTTTGTTGAATCAGTCACAATATCCTTTCCAGACCTATATTAAGCACAAACTGGGAACTTAATCATGATCATAAACTAGAAAGCTAGATAGGATAAGAGAAGCTCCTGCCTGGCATGAGAAGTAAGAAGATGCTTAAAATGATTGTAGTAAAATAAGCATTTTAGGGGAACATCAACAACTAAAGGAATAGAAAATACATTCGTTTTATTAGAATAGTTTCAAGGTCTCTAAATAAAATTTTCTACTCCTTAGTTTGCAACATTTATAAAGTTTATAGTAGCAATATTAAAGCTGCCCATCTGGGTTGTAGTTAAGATGCAACAACATGGCAATGTTCCTTTTTGCTGACAAATCCCACCCCCTCCCAATTCAGTGTGTTCCTTCCCCATTTTTCTCCCAGTGCTTTTGGTTTATGGAACTTCAAGCAGCTCAGATTTTTCTTATTCTTGTACTTTTATAACATAACTCAAATTCTTTTATGCCTGACCTCCTGATGCTAATGTTTTAGTTAACTTCACACCTACTAGAGTTGCAACGTTCTTTTCTTTAGAGATGGTGCCATCAGATTTCCTGTGTATGGCACACAATGATGGTCACCGGCAGATGGGCCAGCGCACTGAAATGGGAGGAGTAAAATAATCCAGGAGTAATTTGTAACAATTGATAGAATAGAAAATAGGCTGATAGTTTTATCCTTATTCCAAGAAATGTCTTTATCCCATTAGAAACCCTATTAAGTTAACAAGGTGACTAGTATAATTCTGTAGCAAAGTAACCTGTGGTTCCAATTCTTGTGGTACTCACAAGAGTACACAACCTCTTCTGGCAACGATTGTTGAACACTGGTTGTACATTTTATGGCAGAAAACAGAAGAAAATTGTAAAGTAATCTATATAATAGGCTTATTATAAAAAGGAAATAAAAACTTTCCTTCCCATCCCACAACTAAGGAAAAACACAGTTCAGTTTCCATAAAATATCTTCCAAAATATTTCTATCTAATCTATCTCTCCTGCAAATGATTACGTTAAAATATGAATAAAGTGTATATTGCATTATAAAAGCATAATCTGCAGATAGAGCTACCTAAATGATAGTAGACCCAGCTTTGAGAATCTATGCTGAAAAATGGGAGGAAAAATATACAATTGTTATTTATGAGAAAGATTGTGTATGTAACAGAAATTGGAATCTTTGTAAATCTGATTTAGCCATTAAACATCTATTTCAGTTAGAGGAAGACAAATTCATTGTCTTTCAGCTGTTGCAAATAATATTTTGATCCAAATTATCTTCAGGCTTTTGATTTGTTATGACGCTTTGTATCTATGATCCTGTGTATTTATTTGAGAAAAAAATAGACATGTCCAATGTCAGGTGTGCCTCCATTCAAAACTCAAGAAAGAAAAACCCCAATTCCATGTGTGTAGAGAAAGGTACTTTTACTGAATATGAACTGAATACAACGAAAGAAAAGCAAGATCTGGGGCAATAGGTGCGAAAAGTACATATTAAAAGTATTCCAAATCCCTTCCCCCAGGGACCCTAGCTGAATGTCCAATCCTCAACACCCCAAGATGTCATGCGAGGTGCATTTTCAGATGGTGCCATCTATCTGGTATGCCGGGACGGTTGACCTTGACAGGCTATCAGCTCTCTCTTCAGCTGCGCTGAATATTCTGCGGTGAGAATATTCCTCCCTTTTCATGAGACATCTCCAGCAGCTCGCTTCCCCCCTCCCAAATACCTATACCTCCCCCGTCCCATTACTATGGCAGCCGATAGCAAGCAAGCATCATAGAGGCTGATATTCAGAGTATCACAAATTTTAGAACATGCTTATCCTAACCTAAACTTTCTAGAGAAAAATGAAAGAATTTATTATTTGAAACCAAAGCCAAACAATAGAATAATATTTTGGAATATAAAATATTGATCTATTTCATTCATAATTCCTGACTAATGGCCATACTGAGTGAAACTGTTGGATGCTGTCATCTTAAAAAATAATAATAGGGGGTTTGCAAATTTCCCCATCCTTCCAAACTGATCTGGATGGTTTTATGGGAAGATATAGGCTCTTCTCCGTTTATAAAGCATAATTCATCATTTAAGAGAATATCATTCTATCTCTAACCTACAGCTATGAGGTTTGTATAGCATAATGTCTTTGTAGAATGTCAAAAACATATGTAGCTTGAACAGAGTTGTGCTTGTTCAGGCAGGCAAATAACTATGCAGAAAATGAAGCATGAGTTCAAAACACACAGGACTGAGCAGAAGGAGATATGCATTCCTTGCTGAAATGATGGACTCTCCCTGATGGAGATCACAGCGGGCCTTGATTAATAGCTTTGACTTCTCAGTTCTCTCTCTAAAAAAAGAGAATGAAACAACAATCCAGTATAAGCATTAGGTGATCATTGATTCCTTCCCAAGTAGATGGTAGTAATAATCAGCATCAGCACATCTGTCAACATTTATTTAAATTCCTCCCGAATGAATGAGCAGGGAAAGTGAATCACCTTGACCTCTCCTACTAGATCCCATTAAGATACAGCTGCCTGTGAGTTAGATTTTTGGTACATCAAGGTGATGTATTCCTGAAATGATGAGATCCAAAGCTTTACATCAACTTGCATTCTGCGGGAATCAATAATTACTAACTGGTATTAAAAGAAAAAGCTTTATATTATTATGAAGTAATGTGGGTCAATGTACCATCAAAGAGTATTCTGAAGAAAATGGCAAAATTCACTCATTTCTTTATAATCTAAACAGCTTGTAATATAAACAGTTCAAATATAGCAATTAATGAAAGTGAAAAACATTATTAATATTATTATTATTAAATTCATTTGCTATACATCTTGTGGTTCAAGTACAAAATCACACACCTAGAAATGATTGGAGTCAGGCAGCATCCCAACTGAATCAAGAAATAGAAAAGGTAGGATGGGGCTGTGGCTTTTGCAACCTTCCTTGTGTTTCCTAAGGGTTTTCCAGGACTCCAGGATTCCAGTGACCCCCTTGATTGTGAACAGTAGTGGCTTCACAGAGGTCATAATAGAAGTAGACTGATATTTTGGGTGGCTATGAATCCCTTCAATGCAGATGAGCCCTTTCCTCTTTTTTTCCCTGACTTGGAAAGGATATTATGAAGATCATCTTGCGATTGAATTTTGTTAGATCAGGCGCAGGAACAAAAGATGCGACCAGCTCAGGTCCATTCAGCACCTTTATTAAGTGAGAACTAGACTGGCGCTGCGCTGCCAGAGCTCTCCTTATATTCGCTCCAGCAGTCGCACCGTCCATAGACAGCGGTTTGAATTTCCCACCGGTGGATTTGACCAATCCCCGGCGGATGTCTTTATAAGGACATAACACTCCTCCCCCATAGTTCTTAGTCTATCCATCAAGTCCTTACAGTACGTAGTCACGCAGGTATGCAGGACGCTGGGAAGTCCTACTTGACCTGTGGAGACCCAGTTGAGCTTTGCCGTCGTCCTGAACAGGCGGGGTTCCTGTATTTCCCAGTTCCCTCCCCAGAACCAGACAGGATTCGGCCGTCAAGTGTGCGGGCGTCGCCCCAGCACCTCCGGCTGGGTCGTGGACCTTTGTCTGCTGGCGCTGTTGGTCTTCCTCCTGGCCTGGCTGATGGAGTTCTTTCTGCTGACCATCGCTGCTGACCGGTGGGGAACTGCTGAATCCTGGTAAGTGACTGGTATTCCCCTTGCTTCTGAGGTTCGGTGTTTATGGGTTCTGATTCGGTTGTTGGTTCTCATTGTCATGGTTGGGTTGGTTGCGGGTGACCCCCAGTTGAGGTTAGTGTCCTCCCGTGGTGATGGCTGGGTCATGGTGTCTGTTGTCCATCCTTGCCAGGGTGGTGCAGGCCTTCCTTGCAGGGGTGGTGGAGGCCCTCCTCGCAGGGGTGGTTTTGGCTGTCTTCATCCACTTGGTGTTTATTGTAGTGGGGTTGTCTTGGATCTGTCTCTTGTGGTGGGTGGAGGTCTCCCTTGCCAGAGTTGCATCGCCCTCGCTGGGGCGATGCTGGCCTACCTTACTGGTGCATTGCGGGGTGCCCTTGCTGGTTGGTCCCAGGTCTACTGTCTCACAGTTCTGTCAATCCTCTGGGGAGTAAGTGGCCATTCTTGCCGGGGTGGTGTCTAATGCCCTCGCTGGATGGTTCCCGGTCTACTCTCGATGCTTGATGTTGGTTGCCTCATCTAGTTGGCTGCCGGTCCACTTGAACTGGGTGTGGTAGGCCTCCTTCGATGGAGTGAGGCAGGCCTACCTCTTCGGGGTGTGGCAGGCCTACCTCGTCGGACTGGTTTTCACTGACTCCCTTCCACCTTTTCCGGAGCTGGTTGATGTGACGTCAGCAGACCTGTCCATCTTGCAGCTCCACAGTGTAAGACTTCAAGCCGGTTGTGCTAGCTATTTTGCCTTTCAGCCATTTCAGAAATCTGTGAAAATTTAAAATGAAAACCAGATCCCCTATGGCAAAAGTTCGAAGCTGGCGGCTGGGGGTGCAGTCGGTCCAGGGGTGACCTCAGTTGTCTGCCCATCAGTAGTTCTGCCGGGCACTTGCGGGTGGTGGTATGCGGTGTGATGTGTTGGGTGAGGAGGAAGTTATCTATCCGTTCCTGCCAGTTACCCATGCCCATCTTGGTGAGTGCTTCCTTGGTGAGCCTCACCATCCGTTCCACCTGTCCATTTCCCGCTGGCCTGTAGGGCACTGAGAGGGCATGACAGATGCCCAGTCTGGCCAGGAACACTTCCATGGGCAAGGACGTAAGTTGGGGCCCGTTGTCAGAAACCAACATGCCAGGTAGTCCTTGGGTAGCGAAGAGTCGGCGGAGAGCCCAGATTGTTGCTTCGGCTGTGGTGGATGCCATGGGCACTACCTCTAGCCACTTGGAGAAGGCATCGATCAGGAGGTAGCGCCCCTGCATCGGATCCGCGAAGTCAATATGGATCCTTGATCAGGGGCTGCTAGGTGTCTCCCACTGCGACGGTTCGGCCTGGGGGGGGTGCGGGACGCAGTTCTTAGCACGGGTCACATCTGGAGACCCACTCCTCAATGTCTTTGTCCAGCGATGGCCACCAGATGTAACTCCATGCCAGACCCTTCATACGGACGATGCCGGGGTGCCCGTTGTGCAGAGTCTCTAGCATTTTCTGTTGCAGAGTGCTGGGAATCAGCACTCTGTCTCCCCATAGCAAACGGCCGTTCATCGCAGACAGCTCCTGTTGCTTTCTGATGAATGGGGTGAATTTCTCCGCCCTTTTTCCTGTCGGCCATCCTCGTAGGACCCAGGACTTGACTTGGCTGAGGGTTGGATCCTTCTGTGTGTGGACAGCCACATCTGCAGATGTGACTGGGCAGCTGTTGTCCTTGTCTATGTGGAACAGCTTGAGTGTGGGGGCTGGGTCTTCCACTGGATCTCTGGCACTGCTCAGTGCGTCGAAGTTTCCGATCAACTTGCTGGGTTAGTGGACGAGTCTGTAGGAATAGCCAGCTAAGAATATGGCCTATCTGGTCATCCTTGGGGACATGAAGGTCGGGGTTAGTTTGTTGCCTGGGAAGAGCCCCAGCAGCGGCTTATGGTCAGTCACTATTGTGAAGCTCCTTCCATAGATGTATTTGTGGAAGCGTTTGATTCCTGTGACAATAGCCAGGACTTCCTTGTTCAGCTGGCTGCAGTTCCATTCAGTGCTGGACGTGGTTTTAGAGAAGTATGCAATGGGTGCTTCCGAGCCATTCAGTAGTTCATGGCTGAGCACTGCTCCAACCCTGTATGGCGATGCATCGCAGGTCAGCTTGATGGGTAGTGTCTCGTGGTATTGGATGAGAACAGTCTTGGAAGATAGCAGTCCTCTGATGGCATGGAAAGCTGCTTCCTCTTCTTCTTCCCATTTCCAGGAAACCGCTTTTCCCAGCAGGCAATGAAGTGGTTCAGCAATCATGGCTTTCTGTTTGAGGAATACACTGTAGAAGTTAAGTAGTCCTAGGAAAGCCTGAAGCTCCACTTTGTTTTTGGGGCTGGGAGCTTCATGGATAGCCTTTACTTTTGATTTGGTGGGGTGGATGCCTGTGCCATCTATGAGATAGCCCAGGAACTTGACCTCCTGGACTTCAATGATGCATTTATCTCTCCTGACTCTCAAGCTCTTCACCTTGAACTGCTGTAGGACGAGCCTGAGTCAGTCAAGGAGTTGTGCTTTGGAATCTCCGGAGATTAGTACATCATCAAAGTACAGCACCACCACTTTCATCATTGATTGAAAGATGCCTGGGGCTGCGCTGACTCCAAATTGGAGGTGGTTGCATTTAAATGCGCCCCTGTGGGTGACAATCGTTTGTGCCTCTGCCGTTTTTTCGTCAACTGGCAGTTGCTGGTAAGTCTGGGCCAGGTCCAGTTTGGCAAAAATAGAGCCAGTCCCTAGTGAATGCAGCAAGTGTTGCACCACTGGGACTGGGTACGTGCTCTGGTGATGGGAAGGCTGCCATGGAACTGTTTGTAGGAGACCTGGAGCGAGGTTCTTCCCAGGACACCGATGGGGTTTCTGCCGAAATCCATGAGTCTCGTCCGCAGGGGCTTCAGCTCTTTTTTACTGCATGTGGGCTTCAGCTGCTTCAGCTGCTGCCAGTCCATAATGGAGTAGATTGAGCCTGAATCTACCTCCATTGTGCATGGTGTCCCTTCTGCTAGCAGTGTCACATGAAATTTGGTGGCACTGTTGTCACTTGTGTGAGCAATGGTTGTTTGATGCACCGCTCCGCTGCAGAAGAATTCATCGTCCACACGCCTGGACTGGAAAGAGGACCGTTTGGATGCCCTCTGGTGATCTTCCTGGTTTTCACGGATTCGGGGTCTGGGTGGCTTGGGGGCTGGATCTGCTGCTCTGCAGGCCTCGGCGATGTGCCCCCTCTTCAGGCAGTGTCGGCAGGTGGCATCGGTCCATCTGCAGCTTACTCTGGGGTGGTCACCTTTTCAGCTGCTGCAGCGTTCCCCCCAGTCGCCATTTTGTGGGGTTTCCCGCCTTGAGGGCTGGGAAACCTTGTATACGGCCATTTCCTCATCTGACTCGGATGCAGCAGCGGAATCATCTGAGGACCTCTGAACCATCTTGTGGATCTTGTGGATCCCTCTCGCCTTTACCATCGTGGCTACCACTTTTTCAGATGTTTCAGTGGCTGTGGCCTCCTCAAGGACCTCCTTGAGCGGGATTCTCTTGTGGCTCAGGAACTTCTTCTGGAGGGCCACATCCCTCATTCCAAAGACGATGTGGTCACGGATGGCATTGTTGATGTTGTCAAATTCACAATTTGCTGCGATTTGATGGAGGGCACGAAATCCTTGATGGGTTCACCCTCCCACTGGTTCCTTTGGTGGAAGGTAACGTGTTCACAATTGGGGTGCCTGTGGGTGCATAGTGTTCCTGCAGGACTTCCTGAAGGTCAGCCCAGGGCATCTCTTCAATATCCCTGGGCGCTACGATGTCAATGGCCATCTCCAGGACTTTGGAGCCACAATGCGCCAAGAAGAGGGCTCTCTTCCGATCGTTGTCCAGGTCCTGGTAGCCATTCCCTCGCAGGAACTGGTGAAACCAGACCATGTAGGACCTCCATTTCTCCTGTCCGGGATTGAATGGGGCCAGTGATGCGATCAGAGCTTGCGGCAATGCCATGCTTCAGTCTGCTGTACCAGCTCATTTGCTTGGAAAGCAGACTTGGAAAGGATATTATGAAGATCATCTTGGGGATGAATTTTGTTAGATCAGGCACAGGAACAAAAGACGCGACCAGCTCAGGTCCATTCAGCACCTTTATTAAGTGAGAACTAGACTGGCGCTGCGCTGCCGGAGCTCTCCTTATATTCGCTCCGGCAGTCGCACTGTCCATAGACAGCGGTTTGAATTTCCCACCGGTGGATTTGACCAATCCCCGGCGGATGTCCTTATAAGGACATAACAAATTTATTCTAAATACAATTCTTTTTCTGGGTAAGTAATCTTGACTGTGGATTGAGTGACTTTGGTGGAGATTGCATTGACCTTCTTTCCTTAGGTGATGTCAGGGATTGTTTTGGGTGTGTGTGACTTGAAAGGGATCCTGGACCAATCTGGTGAGAATGGCTGGTGGGGGAAGGTGGTTTGATTGTGCTTTATGAGAATGAGGGATATATTTGTTTGTTTGTTTGTATCCTGACATTATTTTTACAAATAACTCAAGGTGGCAAACATATCCAACATATCCTCCTCCTCCTATTTTCCCCACAACAACAACCAGATGAGATAGATTGGGGCTGCGAGAATGACTGGTCCTAAGTCACCCAGCTGGATTTCGTGGCTAAAGGTGGGACTTGAACTCAACAATCTCCCAGTTTCTAGACTGGGTGCCCTAACAATTAGAGCAAAGTGGTCTAGTCGTAGATAATCCTGATGGCACTGATAGCTAAGAGTGAAGTGTCTCAGAGGACTCAATTTCCCCTCCTCAGAATGGTTGATGATGAGGACAGGTCGATTCACCAGTTTTGGCAATCAGAGGGATTGAATTGGGAAGTGTTGAGGTGAGTTGGAACATCACAGAGGTAAATGAGGGGAGGACTGAAGTGGGCTGTTCTCAGGGAACATGGGTCCAGTGTCTTATACAGATTCCATATTCCAGCTCTCAGAACTCAACCCCTGTGCTATTAAATGCCATGTCAGTCAGTAACACAGATTTAATAGCAGATGAGAGGGCCAACATGACATTTATTATCCTTAGAACACACTCCCATTGCATAGGTCCAGATTCCAGGCTCAGTATGGAAAGTCCAATGGACACAAAGTCCAGGAAAGTAATCCACAAGTTGACCTGGTCAGGACACAAGGCAAAAGCACACAAGGCATAGAACAGGACACATTGCTCCAGCAACATTCAAGTCCTCAGGGCAGAATTAAGTAGACAATGCCAGTGCAGCCCTTCATGAGCAGCGAGGTTGCCTCCTCATGAGTAATCTATCTGGCCTATGTGCTATCTTCTTTCTACTGTTTACATGTTTTTGGATCAAGAGGAAGTGTGGATCCCACCTCTTCCTCGCTGCTATTTGGCTCCCAGTCTTTGCCTTGAGCCTCCTGGCCAACTTGCTGCAGTGGTGGTGCCTCTCCTCAGTCTCAACCTGTGGCTAGTCTGATAGTACAAGCTGAGGCTGCTCCATTAGTTAGCACTCTCTGAGCCCTGATCCTGACCTCCACACTTTCCTGCAGACTCAGACTCACTAAACTTGCATCTAGAGAGGGGTCCAGAGGTGGATCCATGACAGAAATGTGCCCAATGGTGTCATCAGCCAAGATCTCCTGACAGGGTGGTGGTGTGATTATTGTCATCTAAGAGACTCTTAAAGCTTTCCATGGTGCTATTTAAGAGGTTGCTAGATGTGAGACTCCACTCATTAAGCTGGACTCTGGAATCAATTGGGATTGTTGCTACTGTACCAGTCTCACTGATGTATAGCAAACTCACTGCCTGAGCTCTTCAACTCCTTTTCTGGATTGGCAGTAGAGTTTCAACAGGCTTATGGCTTTGGAGAACTTCATTCTGTAGGAGTTGGCTTCAAGGCAGTTTGGAAATCATGGTTACCATGACAGCCATGGACCTATCTCAGATCATTCAGGGCATGATATGGTACAGTGGTCATATTCTTGATCTGGTTTCCTAGTGACAGCATGGCAATATGGTATACTTAACTGCCCCCTTGCTATGGTCAGATCACACCCTAATTACCATGGGATCCTCTTTTGTCACTATCTACCACAGAGAGGCAGGATCTATTGCATCAGTCCTCCATCAGTGACTGATGGGAACCTGATGGGTTTTAGAGGAAATTGAGGATTATTACTGTACAGTCTATTTGAAGCCCTGGTATATCTTGGAACAGGTTATGTCTCTATGGGCTGTCTCCTCACGTGAATACTGTCATTCTCCATGGTTCACAGAATAATTGAGGGAGATGAATTGAGAGAAGAGACATCTAGAGTACTGCTGTTGTTCGATGAGGGATGAATTTGACCAGACACAGTTACCACTTCTATTAAAGCCTACCCTGTGGCAGTAATAAAAGGCAAAGTGGCAATACTTCTCTGCTTTTATTCTGACAGCAGATAGCTGTCCCCATAGCCTTGTTTCTGCTGATATATGGTCTCTTAGGTAGAAGGGGTTCAGATGTCCTTGTACAAGACCATGTTGAAGAACTTGCTTAGCATCTGATGACCAAAACAACCTAAATTCATTCTCAGTTGGATGCTGGCCTTGGTGTAGGCTTAGGTTTCCTCTTTTAAACTTGGTTATATCATAGGACAGAGAAAGCATGGCTTTTTAGTGGCTGCCCCAACCCTTCTTTTATCCCAGGCAATCAATCCAGTTAAGAGGAGTCACCTTTTGGTTGTTTAATTATGTTTGTTTAGCTGTTTTAATGGCTCTGTCTGTCTCTGTCTCTCTTTCTCCCTCTCTCTTTGATTTATAGTTTGTTTTTGTTCTACGCACCAAGAGTCCCATTGTTTGAGTCAGGCAGCCCTATAAATCCATTAGATATATAAATAAATAAGATTTATTAATGAATGACTGCTGATTTTCCCCAAAATTGTTTTCAAATTGCAAAGAACCAAGTGTAAAGGGTGGAGTAAGGAGCAGGGTTAACGCAGGAATTCATCAAAAACCCTGGAATCCATCAAACCAGAACTGTTTTCTCCTATGAAATAAAAAGTACCATGGTGTAAATTAAATACTGTAACTGCTTTACAAAACTAAAGAGGAACTATTCAGGAAGGACAAAAACAACTTTAAAGATGTCGAAAACATTATTTCTTTAGCAAATAAACCATTTAAATAGAATAGAAATATTTCTAAAGTAGACCTTAAAAGAAGTAAGAAGGAATGTTTTGATGGATTTGTTAAGGATTGAAATAAAAATAATTGCTTTCATATCTCTATATTTTATTCCCTTTGTTTAAAGTTTATATCAACAGTGGCCTTTAGCATAACATTCTGGTGTCTCTTACTAACAGTACTATGAAGCATAATCAGATTTTGTAATAAACAATGGTTAAATGTCTCAATGGTTTAATACTAAGCTGCCGGTGCAGTAAAATGACTTTGTTCACAGATATTAACTTTTTTTTTTAATTTGATTTATATGCCACCCTTCTCTGGAGACTCAGGGAGGCTTATAATGCATTAAGCAATAGCCTTCATACTTTTATATATTTATACAAAGTCAGTTTATTGCCCCCACAAACTGGGTCCTCAATTTACCTACCTTAGAAAGGATGGAAGGCTGAGCCTGGTGACATTTGAACTTACAGTAATTGCAAACAGCTGGCGTTTAATTACAATGCTTTAGTCTGCTGAGCTATCCAGGTTCTCTAGATTACTAACTTAGATTACTAGGATTTCAGACACAGAGTAGTTTAGGCAAACAATCTCAAGTAGAGCTCCTACATAGACAGAATTTCCCCTAAAGGAAAACTGGGAACTCCGAGATTAAGACTACGGAGATATCCGTTCTCCTATTAAGCAGGTTGGACGCAGGTTGGACATAGAAGAACCCTACTCTTTCAAGCTTGCAGAAAGCCATGAAGAACTGGCATTTCTCCCAACAGTTTGGAAAGGGTGAAACCAGAGCTGGAAGAAAATGGGTGGGTTACAATAAGGCAGTTTGGGTGTGATTATCAGGCTTTAGTTGTTTCTAATTCTAATTCTAATTCTGTTTTTGCTTCTTCTTCTTCTTTTTTTTTTTTTGTATGATATAATATTTATATTATGGTTGTAATATAACTAGAGTTCTGGTTTTAAGACGGGTGGCCATAAAAGTATTTTAAATAAAGTAAATAAGTTTCTGCATTTTTCTACCGGTTTGATTTTTTCTACTTTAGTTTGATTTACATTCCATTTTTCTACCTGGTTAAATATTCAAGCAGATAATTAATAATAATAATAATAATAATAATAATAATAATAATAATAATAATAAATCATTCAGTTCAATGGGAGCGAATTTGCTTGACTTCGTTAAGAAATGGTTAAGAAATGGTTTCATTATACAGTCCAGAAGTCTGCCGTCTTACAGACATTATGTGTTCTCATTTAGTCTCATGGGAAGACATTGTGATGGAACTCATTCTATTGGGTATTTTCAGTAACATTGCTGTGTTTACTGCTAAGGGTGAGTCCTGACCTTGTGAAATTGTTGGAGAATTTGTCATTCCTCAGGAGGAATTTGGAGGAATTGTCCACTTATTTTGTCTGCCTACAAATTTGATGGTTAAACTTGTGTCCAGCTCTAGTGAAAATCACAGAGACTTTTGATATGCTACTCTTCATGATTGACCATCATAATGATGTCTAACTGAAAACCATCACATGTTTGAACTGCTACATTTGTAGGGGTCAAAATCAGAATTACTCTAATTATCATTATCTTTTAATTTAGGTTCCAGGATCTGATACAGTACAAGTATGACAACAAATGAAATAATTAATTGTTAAACTCATAAAAAAAAATATGAGAAAAATATTGGCCATCAAAACTGTAAATTAATTCAAATTAATTACCAAATTTGAAAGATTTGAAGTTTGAATCTACTAAGCATGACAGATTACAAAGTTCACTGCCTACAAGGAGTAGAAGGGAGTCCAGCTACACCCTTATTTTGAAATTCAAATTGAAAGGTAATTAAAAAAAGGGGGGTAAAAGCATACAACCAATAGCGGAATGTCGTGAATTTCTCTGACTTTGTCATACAACCCCATTCCGCTGTAGCTATTTATTTATGCCTGTTTTGCAGACAGCAGAGAGTGTTCTTGCCATGCATTACCCTCATTAAGTTCCTTCCTGGAAACCTAAGACATTCTGCATCTTTCTTCCAAGGCATTTTAATATGCAGCAGAACAAAAAGATGACACTGTCACTGATGCCATAATTGCAAATAGCTCATGTAAAATATATGCATATTACATTTGCAGGCATAGAAAAGAAAAGAGGTGGAAGGGGAGAAAAAGTAAAAGGAATATGCAGTATGTTAAGTGCTAATACATCATCCCAATGTATTTGTGTGCTGAACAGTCCCTCCTGAATGCCTTTTCATCAGTGTTTATGCCAGGAAAGGGTGGGAATTGACTCTTGGGGGTTTGCAGCCCATGTTTCCTCACCCAGACCTCATGACCTTCTTAGGTAAAACATTCTACATATTGTCTGAAGCGGTCAAGACAAGCATGTCATTCAACTTCTTGGGGTGTTCAGATGCTGTTTGAAGAAACATGACAAAATTAAAAAAAAAGGGGGGGGGGAGAAGAGAAATAGTCACAAACCCACCCTCTTTTGATTATATGATTCCCCAGCTCTTTAGAGTCAGCTGGTGGCAGATGGGCAAGTGTGAAAATTTCTATTTGTGATCTCACACTATATAATGAGCTGCGCAAGCCACCACTGGAATTGCAACTTTTTATTGGGTGGTGGGGGTGGGGGAAGAGAGAAAGAGAGAGAGAGGGAGAGAGAGAGAGGGAGGGAGGAAGGGAGGGAGGGAGAGGGAGAGAGAAGGGGAGAGGGAGAGAGAGAGGGAGCAAGCGTATTTTATATATATTGAACAAGTTTATGTAGCCTGGGACACAAGGGGAATAGTAAATAAAAGGGAACTCTTTACTAATGTTTTCTAGAATCCATCCAGTTGGAGCAATGGCACATCATACAATGTTACCCTCTCTTGTTTAGGCAAACAGTGTCATTTTGATAGCTTCTTTCAAGTGGAAATCAGTCTACCTGGACCTGAAATACTGACAGGAGGCATTTAAGCCACCATGAAAGTTCCAAGTATAATTCAAAGCGCTCAAAGCAGATGGAAACAATAAAAATGCACAATTCTTAACCTCAAAATTCAGGTTTTGTGAAATAAATCAATTTAGCCAGGAATTTGATTCTTAATGGTGGATTCTTTGAAGAGAGAATAACTGTTCCAGCTCGCTATTTAGGCTAGTATTTTCTCCTGTTTTTGTTTTTTTAAATGAAGAATGCTCAAGTACATGAAAAATATGTAACGAGAAAGGAAGGGATTCCACTTCATTGTAAAAATTATATTTAAGCACATCTCATCTACCACATAGTAAAGAAGTTTTCAAGCCAAACCTGAATGTAAGCATACTGACAAGCCCATGATTCCTTACAATTGACATTGACGGGCATCTAGCTATTACATTAGAAGGAATATTTTACTTCTCGTATCTAATCTCTGTTTCAGTTAATTCACCCCTTTTTAAATCTTGATTTGAAAGGAACAAGGTCACATCAAGTTGACTCAGCCTTCCATTCTTCCGAGGTTGGTAAAATGGGGTACAGATTATTAGGGGCAATATGCAAATAATGCTTCCAAAGAGCCATAGTGGCGCAATGGTTAGAATGCAGTACGGGAGGGCTAATTTACTGCTCACTCCAGGAGTTCAGTTCTCACTGGCTCAAGGTTGACTCAGCCTCCCATCCTTCTGGAGTGGGTAAAATGAGAACCCAGATTGTTGGGGGCAATATGCGGACTCCGTAAACTGCTTAGAGAGGGCTGTAAAGCACTGTGAACTGATATAAAAGTCTAAGTGCTATTACTATTGTAAACTGCCCAGAGAGGGCTGTAAAGCACAATGGTGAGGGGTGTGTGTGTGTGTGTGTGTGTGTGTACTATCAGCAGATCAGCACTTCGATTCTCACCAGCTCAAGGTTGACTCAGCCTTCCATCTTTCCGAGGTCAGTAAAATGAAGACCCAGATTGTTGGGGGCAATATGATGACTCTGTAAAGCACTGTGAAGTGGTAATTATGTCTAAGTGCTATTGCTATTGTTGTATAAGCCTAAAATGCTATTGCTATTGATGCAATGGGTCCTAATGCTTGTCCCTGCAGCTTTCAGTTCTTTGACAATGTTGATTCTGCAATCCTTAAGGCAAAGTTCTGTTTCTTAAGCCTGTAAAGGTACATTTAAAACTATAGCAGCAAATACCTTTTGAAAGTAAATTGCTTGAGATGGGTGACTATAGAAATTATTTAAATAAACAAAATATCAAAAATTAGAAAAGTAGTGAAAAATATAACAAATTGTAGATTAATTGAATTACATCATACGGTTCTTTGCATTATTTCTCTCATTTTGAAAATAGAGTTGCTAACCATTCTTCCTGGAATCTTTTCTGCGAGTATTTTTTAAAGGTAGTAAAAGCCATTGATCCCACAGAATTTGTTTTCTTTTTCTAAACATGAAATGAGTGACCAAAGACAGAAGGATTAATAACTCTTGCTCCATAAATAATGGAGCTGGTGTAGCCAACGTTACAACATGATATATGATTATATAATGCAGTTTTACTGTAAGATTTTTAACAGGGGTGAGCTTGCAATATGACCGTGACATAAGAAAAATGCTAAACTGCAAAAAGTAAATGGGATTGTGCAGAAACAAGTACAATGTTATGTTTACCCACTTTAGGTTTGCATAATGCATGCAAGTTGCAGAACTGAAGTCACTTTTATGGAATCTGAATAGTTGAAAATGTAATTTTCAAGAGTTGAGTTTCTGTAACTGCAAACATATAACACTCTGCCTAAAGTTAGTAGGATGGACATGTAGTTGTTCAGCCTGTAGACCTTATAATTACAGGGGAATACATTTTTCCTGCTTTTGTAAATTCAAGGTCTTCAACATTTAAAGGAAAATGGAAGGAACAACACTTGAAGTTAATTCAATGAATCCTGAGTATTTATTTTATTTTTGTTCCATTCCACTTTTCTTGAACAAAGAACACAATTTAGATTACAAAGTTGTTACAGAGGCTTTTCAGATATAGTTTAATTTTCTTCTAATTTAAGTGTTTTTCTCTCTTCCTTTTATAGCAGAGGTGAGCAATTGTTTAGTAGATGGGAGCCATATGGTTATACTTATTAGTGTTTTGGGAGAAGTGAAGGCCGCAGGGTTTGTGTTTTTCTTTAAAAATATAGTGAATTTAACAACCCAAAATAAAAATAATGCAATAGCAATGATGCAATTATAAAGAGAGGAAAAGGTGTATATAATAGGGATAAAAATAAAACCAAAACACAAGTAAAAGATCAGCCTGATATTAATGATATTAAAATAAAAGTAGCTCATTATTATACATAATTAAACCTATATCATATTTAAAAAATACTGTTCCACCTACTCTTTGATAATGGACCAATTTTCTACTCAGATATCCCTGCAAAATAATGTATTAATAATAATGTACTGATAATAATCCATCCAAGAATATTGGTATCCACAGTAATATGTTAATAATATTGCAATAACTGTAAATATTCCAATAAATAATACTCCAATAAATCCCAATAAAGCAATTAAAACAATTAAATTAAAGTTTATGATATTGACAGTGTTTCACATCATTGCATAATGTCACTGATATAAATTGTGTAATAACAAACATACATATTTAACAGACATCTGGGAATTAAGGGAGTTAACTCTACTTTTTTTCACAAATATTTGGTTCAAACTAGATTTCATTGTACTATGTATATTATTATTCAGAACTAATTCCTTGCTAAATTCAGGTGGATTTAAATATAAATAGTAATGTGTTTACAATTGCAGCCTGTGGTAATTAAAATCAAGAAATCTTCCCAAGTAGATGAAAGCTGATGAAGAAGAAATGAAATCCAGGCAATACATATATGTGGATGGCCAACAGGAAACATGTTCTCAATTGGATTTCCCTTCCCCAAAGGGTATATCCATGATTTGGACATGATTAATGATCACCGGCTCTGAATAGAACCACAGGTTCAAATGAGGAACACTTTTCTATACTTAAGGTCAGTGTGCCTGTTATGACCTAGCCAAATGTGGTAATACTTACTCTGTCATAAATAAGCAACCCTAAAAAGATCTTCAAAAACTGTAAAATATGACAGCCGGAATGATATTTGTACTAGTTGCCAATTTCTTGACACAATTTTAGGCAGGAATGGATATATCCATGACTCAAAGTCACATGAAGCTTATTTGTAGCACCCAAAAATATTTTTCAAAAAGCAACTGAGCTTCCTTGTTTTTTTTCTTTGAAAACATTTTGCTTCTCATTCAAGAACTTCAGTCAGAATTGAGGAAGCTTCTTGGACGAGAAGTGCAGGTTTTCAAAGGAAAAAACCAAGAAAGTCCAATTGCCTTTTGAAAAGCAGCTTTGGGACAACCATGACCTAGATGATTGAGAATCTCTATAGACATCATTGGGAGCAGTTAAAGCAGTGGGGAAATCCAAATTCTTTTACTACTGGTTCTGTGGGCATGGCTTGGTGGGCGTGATGTGGCTTGGTGGGCATGGCAGGGGAAGGATACTGCAAAATCTCCATTCCCTCCCCACTCTAGGCCAGCCAGAGGTGGTATTTGCCAGTTCTCTGAACTACTCAAAATTTCCCTACTGGTTCTCCGAACTGCTCAAAATTTCCACTACCAGTTCTCAAGAACCTGTCAGAACTTGCTGGATTTCACCCCTGAGTTAAAGGTAGAAACAAGAATTAGTTGTCAGCCAGAAACTTTGCACTGTCATTATCACCCAACACTTAACACAATACATCCTGAAAAGAATTTTCCACCTCTTCCTATGAAATTATCTACCCCTTCCTATGACATTACCCATAGTTTCCGTAACTCAATTCTGATCCCTGATCTTTGTAAATTTATCTAATCCTGATTGTATTGTTACATTTGATATTAAGCTTTAATGATATTAAGCCGAAAATGATATAGAAGCTGACCATCTGAATGAATCAAGCCTACCCAATTGTTAAGATTTTTAGAAGAAGACACTTTGAAGATGCCCAACTACTTTATCGGAGACTCACAACAAATAGCTTTTTACTATGCTGCTTCTATGCTATGGAATGCACTTCCTTAAAATTCTGTTTGGCTCTCACTCGCTCCACTTTTAGGAAATCTGTTCTACCAGCCTTTCAATTATTAGTGACCATATTTCTGGTTTTGATTTATTTGATGTTCTGCTCTGGAGGATTGTTAAAGAGAGCAAAACCCTGCTGATAATCCTGCATTTCTATAGCTTTTGATACACACCACCTGGCTGGAACTCTTGGATAAGTTGGAGATTGTAAGCCTGCATTCTTTCAAGCCACATCTTGTAATTAATAAAGGGAGGCAATGAAGATCTACGGGAAGAAACAGGTGATGGAGGAGGAACTGTTGCGATCTACCAGCAGCCTACTTGGTGACATTTTTCTTAGATAGTCATTTATCATCCTAAATTGATCATCCCTGAAGTTCCAATCCTATATTTACTATGCCTGTTTCCATTTTCCTATACCCTTTTCTACTCTGCATCATCAGAACCTGTTCCATTTTCCTGTATTATCTCCCAGCAAACTTTAGTGTTAAGACTGATTGCAGTGGCCACTTAAAGTCTTCAATTCTAATTATGGGTGAAATGGGATGAGTCCAGTAACTGCATTTCTCCCATGGGAAGAGTCATTTTCTGTTCATTTTGAGGAGGATCAAAGTTCATGATTAACAATGTGAGCATGATAGTAATAGTTTCTTTCTTTCCGGCCTAAGATTCAGATGCAACTGTGCTTTCTTTAGCATCTTATTTTAACAAATACCAATTCTAGTTTCTATCTGAGGTATTTTGGGATGGAAATGGCAATCAGTTACACAAGCAGGTACACAGATACAAATGGGGACAAATATTTGGAAAACATTTTGCAAATTGACTTTTCTGTAAGGGAATCTGAACTATTCTATTCTATAAAATTCACTGAAAACTATAGTTTCTGTGAATTTTAACTCAAAAATTCTCCAAAAATTATGGAAGCTTATGCTTCTATTCAATTATTTTTCTCTCCTTTCCTCTACTAAATGCCATCCTTAGTTTAAATTATCAAGGCAGTTTTCTATAAATCTAGCACCTAGATTGTTGAAAGACTGCAAGTGCCTCTGTAATGATTTACCTGGCAGAGTAGAGGAGGACAAACAATTTAGAAAATGTTGGGAAAAAATTGGAAATTAGAGGAAGGAAGGAAGGAGGGAGGGAAGGAGGGAGGGAGGGAGGGGCATTGGTTTAATCATACTTTTCTTTCCTGCTTGCTCATCCAGTGTAGGGATTTGGAATGATTATGTACAGAAATTATTTTCTTTTTTCCTTTTCTCTCCTTATGATTCATACCCCTGCCTCTCATTGGAGAAGCAAAGCCACTGAATTCAAACTATTCCCATGAATAGTAGCAGAATGTGTGATCTGCAGATGCTTTCAGTTCAAAAATGGGTTAATGGAAGATCTGACAGAACAAGACCTCAGGGTACAACTAGGGAGGTAATTAACTGGAAGGCCTCTAATACAGACAAGTCTTATATGATGATGTATTGTTTTATAGGTCAACATTGCCATTTAATATCTGATGTGAGATTTAATTGGCAAACTACCATACGGATGAGAATGAGGAGAATATGCTAAAGCAATTTTGCGCTAGTATAGCCAGGAGTCTGAAAGTGTACGACCTTCTGTATTAATAGTAATTTTATTTCAAACCCAGTCTCTAAAGGCACCAAACAACAACAACAAAGGGGAGAGTGTATTCATTTCTACTACCAGATTCATACACTGATAGAAGAGGTCAAGGCTACCTTTGCTATGGATTTGATCACTGATATGGAAAAGTGTGCAGGCAGAACTCTTCAGGCACATCATATCTATGAAGATCACACACTAGGGTAGCACGTTCTTGTGACCTGATCACAAAAACCATCATATATATATATGGTTACTAAACACACAGCCCCACTTCCTTGTATATGTTAGACATAAAAGCCACCTGCCTCTTCTTCTTGCTGAGAGAGAGAAGAACATTGTCATTTACACAAGAAAAGAGACTTTTATATTGGTTAATTTCCTTCTTCAGCTCCCTCAGCTCATTTGATTCATCTATAATAATCATAAAAATAAAAATTTACAAGTAGGAACTTTTGACCAACATAGGATATTTAATTGTTGAGTTGATCCCCTCCCTTTTTTTCCCTGAAATTAGCTGTCTCGCATTGTGGCATTGTCACATCAATGGCAGCCAATGATCTGAGGCAGAAGTATTTTCTCATCTTAGAACTTATATTTGGGGAATTTGACATAGGGATGATATTTATGATAGTGTCCCCATGACTCCCATCAAGTGTAATTTCAATTTTTACAGCTACTCAGCTCACTATCTCCCATGTGGGTACCCCACAGAAATTGGAATCCATGATTTGATTCTTCAGAGTGAGTGGTTACAGAAGTGTGCTGTTGGTGTGATATATTTAATATGCTGTTAGAGGGACCATAGATACTGACTAGAGACATACTATTTCTTTTTAAACTAGGAAAAATAAGATTTTTTTTTCTCAGTTTCTTTTGGTTTTGAGGAGAAGAATCATATTTATAGTAGTATAGTATTCCATTATTCATTTTTAAAATGCTAATTCTTCAGTGTTATTTAAGGGTTTGGGTGAGAATAAGTTTTATGTTTTCCTCTCTAGTCTTTATTTTATTTTTTTATATAGATCTTCACAATTTTAATTTAGAACAGAAAAGCAGAAACTTTGGAAGCCATTACACTTTTACAAGGTTTGAATAAAGACTATCTAACCTCTTATATGTGATAGATATTTCAGTTATATCTCCCCTGATATTTTATTATTTATTTGATTTTTATTCAGCTTTTGTTATTGCTTATAAATAACTCAAATAACTATTTCCTCTTCCTATTTTCCCTGTGAGGGAATCCTCTGTCAACCCTGTGAGGTGGATTCAGTTGACAGAAAGTGTCTGACTGAAAGTTACCCATCTGGGTTTTTTATGCCTAAAGTGGGACTAGAGCTCCCTTGTTCCTAGGCCAGCCCCAGCAGGTGCAGCTGATGCCTATATATGTGGCACTCCCCCACTTCTCTGATGGGGCTGCCGTTGGGGTCAGGAAGGCTCTGAAGGAGGTAGTGGGGGGGAAGCAGGAGGCTTTCCAGCATGCATGGCTGATGCCTACAAACATGGCGCTGCCCCTCCACTTTCCAATCCCAAAATTCCAGAATAAAGTTGGGGTATTCTTTGAGCACCTCTGACAAAATCCGCAACAAGAGGTCAGTAACCCAGGGTCACTGTGGGAGGGGGTAACCCAATCAATCAGCCAGAGAGACTTGTGTAGCCTCAGCTGCCATCCCCTTCCTTAGCAGGATGAAGCTGGAGCTCTCAGTCTTAAATTGGTTCCCGGCATGGCAGTAGGAGAAGGCTCTGGGTGAGCCCCACTTTGCAGGATGAAGCAGGTGGATGTAATTGCAAGTCCAACTCTAGCTATGTTGAGGAGCAGTGGCTGTGGCTGGGCCTAGGGGCTGAGGAGAAGGAACTGGATGGGTATGGTGGCTGGGCTGCCTTCTGGCCAGCTGCATTCAGGTTTTTCCTTTGGTTGTGGCTGGGGTGGGGTGGGTTGAGGCAGTGTGGGCTGGTTCCTCACTGTCTCCAGGGCCAGATGTAAGCACCTCATGGGCCGCATCTGGCCTGCGGGCCTTGAATTTAACATGTATGATCTAGCATCTGTTTGTTTAATTTCTTTTCCATGAGTGAAATTTGCATTGTCTCTGCTAAATTTAAGTATTATTTTCAGTACTCTTAACTTATACATTTTATATTCATGAAAGAATGATTATCCCACTCAATTTGTGGCATTTGCAAATTGGATAAGCATTTCTTCAACTACTTTGTCTAAGGCATTAATAAAAACATTGGAAAGTTGTGGTCTTTGGGCTGAACACTGTGGCATCCCACAGAATAGTTTGACAAAGAACCATTGATGAGCATTTTTGATAGTTTCCAGACTACCTTATGGTAGTCCCATCCTTAATTAATTTACTAATAATGTTGTAGCTGCAACATTCTTGCAATGTTGTGCAAGAATCAAGATGCATTATACCTACAGGGTTTATTCAATTTACTAAAGAAGTTATCCAATCAAAACATAAACTAAGATTAGTCTGATGTGACTAGACAACATTACTTTCAGTACAACAATCATGAACATCTTCTCAGAATGTTTTAACCAAGAACAATCCTTCCAGCTTTTCAAACTACAATCCATCTGACTCCAAATATTGATCATCTGAAAAATACATACCACAGTTCCAGAAACCTAAGATGACATCACCTGCAATATTATTTTCCTTTCCAAACCAATCAATACTACTTCAGATAAAGAACCTTTTTAAAGGCGGAATTATCGTCACCAGAATACCTTCACATAATTGACCATCCATGAATACAATTTGCCTCCATCCTGTATTTTATCCCAAAGAATGAGATGTCAACACTGAAATAATGATAATTGTGTTGATTTCCTAATTTACTGTCACCACATGGGAAAGGAAAATATAGAATGGGATAATTCACTGCAGCCAACTCACCAGTTGTCATGAGTTGTCATGGTCAACTCATCTTGGTCAATTCACCATGACCAACTCATCACAGCCAACTGACCCTGGAACAACCTGCCATGGCCAACTCACTACAGAACAACTTGCTGAGGGACAATTCAACAATTCAATTTAATTATTTAAAATTATTTAAAAATTATTTGGATTTTTCTCATTCATATTTTATTTTGTCCCTCCTCTGGCATCCTTTGTTTAATAATTCTATTAGACTATTTCTTCAATATTAGTGTAACTCTTATCCCGTGACAAGTTGTCTCACGGTGAGTTGACTGTGACAAGTTGGCTACAGCAAGTTGGCTGCAGCAAGTTGGCCATGGCCAATTGGCCAAGGTGAGTAGGCTAATGTTATGTGGGAATGTTTTTGGGAGTAGTGAGGGAAGAGAGATGCCGCCTGGGGATAAGAGGGGATGTAGACTGCAATTGCATAACAGGCAGGGAAAAAAAACCCTCAGAAATAAACCTCTCTCATTTACAAGGTGATAAAAGAGATGATGGAAGATTTATAGTTTCAGACTTTCAAGATTTTGTTAATGTAGCCTTGCAATATAATAAGTTAGCTCATCTGGTTATGTTTCCCATTTGGTTCACCTGGGAAGGCTGACTATATGTGGTGTGCTTGGGTGGAAGAAGTAAAGCTTATTATCCTGCATAATTGCTGAACTAGTAGCCCTATTATACATTTTGATGCTTGAACAGATGGATAGGTCACTTTGTTAGCCAGTTGCTAAGCTAAAGAAGAGATGGAAGCTTTTTCGCTAAATACAACACTTGTAAGATCATCTCAGTTCTTCAACTGATAACAATGTGTTACTGGGTCTTTATTCTTATTTAGTATTAGGTTAAAGAATTAGCTGTTCTTCCATAGCATTTAATTTCTACTGTCAGAAAAGATGAATTATTGTAAATGCATCTATTTAACTGTTGTTTTTTTAAATGAAAGCCAAGGCACTTCTCACGGTGGCTTACAACATAAATATCAAAAATAACAATGGAAAAAATCAACCAAGGAGGCAGATCAGACCCTAATATGAAAACATGAAAAAAATGATCTGGCACATAAAACAAATGGATACCTAAGAAAATTCAGCAAGAAAGAAGTCCAACCACAAGGGATAAATCATAGATTAAAGTATCTATATACATTTTCATTTTTATTTATATTACAAGAAATCTCATAACATTTCCAGACATTGAAAACATGACTGAAATGAGTTTCAGACCAACTGAGTAACTTCATCTGAGTTATGAATATAACTCAGTTATATATATATTGTGTTTCCCCGAAAATAAGACCCTGTTTTATATTTTTTTGAACCCCGAAATAAGTGCTTGGCCTTATTTTCAAGGAGGTCTTCTTATTTTGGGGTGCATGGAGCAAGATGGGGCTCCTCTTGCCATGTTACCTGATTTCCAGGTCTGTCTCCCTAACCCTAACTAGTGGAAATGGCGGGGACTAGCTGCACATGTGTTTAAATATTTTTGGGGCGGCTTATTTTTGGGGGAGGGTTTATTTCCAGGGAAGGATTTATTGTCCGGGGAGGTCTTATTTTTGGGGAAACACAGTATATAATATAATCACTTTGTGAAAGGAATTACGCTGCCCAATTATACATTATTTTCATACATATGTATATGATTTTAGAATTATCTGAATCATCCTAATATTCTGAAAAATTAAAAGATTTTGTGGAAAGTGATTCAACTCCCATAACATAAAAGCTCAAATTTGAAGGCTGGACCTAGTATTCAAAGACAGTGATTTGTCCAGTAACCTTTTGGCTTTAATTAGACTTGAACCCTTCTTGTCTGTGCTTCAAATATGAAGCTTTCCAACTGCTTTCTTTTATTGTTATTCACCTTTAGCATGGGAACAGTTGTCTACACTAATTAAGTGTGAAGGATATCTGACTTTGGAGAGCAAGAGTTCATCTTTAGCTGCCATTTGCAACAGCTTCTGTTCATGGCTCATAATTTATATAGCAAAAGCTGAGTGCAACCATTCCATAAAGAGGATCTGTTTGCTTTGGAGACCTGAGAATCCCTCAGGCATTTATGTCCCAAGCCATCCCAAGTGAGTAAGTAGCAGCAGGAAATATGGCAAAAGAAGAGGCATCTATCAGACCCTTTTTAGTTTAATGCACAAATGGAATTTCAAGCAATCCGGCTATATCTCCTTCTGCAGAATAACTGGAATTCATTTTTCTACATACTCCTTTGCCTGAATTTGTCCCATTTCTTCCTGCAAATTCCTGATTGCACTGGGAATAGTGAGCGATGAGAACATCTGTCTCTTATATAGTAAAAGGCTTTGGAAACATATGTGTTTGTACTAAGTAGGTTGAAAAAAGTTCTCATGATCTAGACTGGGTTTGCAAGTGTGTGTGTGTGTATGTGTGTGTGTGTGTTTTGTTTGGGGAGGAAGACAGAAGAAGAGAAATATATCAACTAACATTTTTTAAAATATCTTTTAGCGTAGGTGCTATATTTCTAAACATTGATCATAGTGTTTTCAGCTGATGTGTGCTAAGGTCCAGTAACATGGAGGGTCTCAGTTTGCCCATTTTTAGAGGCTTAGGGTTCCTTTCCTCCTGTTTGTTGATTTTAGACAACCATGCTCTGTTGGGTTAATGAAAGAATCCCGCAGGGAAAAGGATTTAAATCTGGGAAAGCTCCGAAGGATTTTTTCAATCCAAATAGTAAATCTGCCTCTACGAGAATATACAAGCTGTTGGAAAAGAGAGTGAATCAGAAATTGATTCATGAACAAATTGTAAAGCTACAAGAGGTATAACAGCATAACAGCATGGGCTGAAAGTTCCTGGTTGAACTCATTCACTCACTGGGTGAGTCTGACCTCAACCTCCATCTGCTAAACGATGTAAAACAGGTTTATGCGACTTGTATGCCCCATGAAAAAGAATACTGCTTATCAGGGTTGTTGGTAGCTCAACAAAGACCTCATTTAGAGATAAATAAGATGAACCAAGAAGACAGTGTTATGGCATTACGGCTGAGAAAAACATGGTAAATTTGCTGTTCTTCAGTAGCTTCCTTGTAACTACTCCGGGTGGTAGGAATGAATGGTGGGAAACAGCAGAGGAACTGAGCAGCAGCATTAGAGCAATGTGAGTTACAACTGCCATCTTTATTATTGAGGGAGGTAAGTTGAGAGCAAGAACTTCTCAGAGTACAGATGTCAGTTATGCCATCGACCAGCAGTCACCCACTTTCAAGGCAAAGAAACATAGGCAAAAACAATTAAACAATGGGATTGGTGGGAGAAAGAAACACCAGAATTAAACTATTGTGGGTATAAAAGGGAATTATATCCCCACGCTGACAGCAGGCAACCATCTGTTTTAATGGCCTCTTCCTAGTATGTAATAAAGATTCTTATTGGCCAGGCCAGGCCATAAGCTGAGTATGAGCCTACAGCTACAGCCTAATCACTCTGTGCCAAACTTAGTATCAGGGAAATGTTGCCGAGATCTTGTCAGTGAGCCCAAAAGCTTGATTGTCCTCATTTATTCCCATAGCAATGGGAAGAAAGCCATCACATATTGCTCAAGGATTAAAAAGATGGATACCATCCCCTGTCATCAAGTAGACAGCACCATGTTCCAGAATCAAAATCAGGTGGCTATCCAAATGAACCAGCTGAAAGAAATTATGACAGCAAGAAGATTTTGGGCATTGAGGAAGCATTGGCCCCATCTCCTTGAAGGGACAAAATATCCCTTTCAGGTCCAAAGTACCACAAAAATGTGGAATCCTTACAAGCTTAGACTCATAGACTCAGATTGTGCCAGTGTCTCATTTTAACTCCTTCCTTGAGGGAAGAAAACATGCAGCTTAGCCAAGGCAGCTGGCCAGCTGGACATTTTGGAGTATTTAAACGCTTCTGATTTTTGGTGACCTCATATTACGGCAAACATCAAGGCTTTTATATCTTCTTGCCACACTTGTTGCCATTCCAAGCCATTTGCCGATAAGTTTTCCAAAGCCACAACTTACCCAATCATCTCCTTTCTGACAGAGGCACATAATTCATATCACATTTTTGGAAAGCTATTTTTCAAATATTGGATGTTAAGCTCTATATGTCCTCTGTTCATCGCTTGCAGCTAGATGGATAAATAGGGAAAATAAATGCCACTTGATTATCTTCATTGCTGTGTAAACTACCAGAAGACAATTGCTCTGATTGTGTCCTTATTGCTAAATTTGCCTGTAAGAACTCAGTTCATCAGATATCACTATTTTAGGCCAACTATGGTTACCACTCATGGATGTTGTCAAATGCTTCCTGGCTCTCACCTTTATTGGAGGCTTCTTATTTTCTCCAGGAATTGCAAGCTTCTTAACACCTCCTCAAAGATCAACAGAATCATGCCAAAACATACAAGCAGCCTCATTGCAGTTGGAGAACATATCTGGCTTTCTATGAGATTTATTCTTTTCACACAACTGTCTAGAAATCTGAATATCAACTTTATTGAATCATTTCCTATACTTGGACATATCAGTCCTATAGCCTTTCATTTGCAGCAGCTGGTTTTCCATAACTTTTTTTTTTTTTTTTTTTTTGGTTCCCGGGGTGCCTCCAGCACCTTCCTGTATCTCTTCCCCACCTTGTTCATTTATTGATGGGGAAAAAAGAATTCAAATCAAAACAAGCTCCAGATTCTTAGTGTGGGCTAGAATATCTTATTCCTGGGAAGGGCTACTAGATAGAGAAACCAAATGATTCTTAGAGTTTTAGCTCTGAGGAACAGAGGAATTGATCTGGGGAACAAAGGGAGATATTGGTACATCTAATGAGAAAACAGATCTTCCCCTGACCAAGTTGACAAGAGGAGTTCTGGAATGATGGGAACTCCTGATGAATAAGAAGAAGTACAATTTTTCTTCCCACTCTTCCAGCCTGATGACAGAAGAAAGGTAATTACAACAGCCTGGAAAATGGGGAGACTTTTCTGACCATCAAAAGAATAAATAAAATCCTATCTCCACGCACTCAACTATCAGGTCAAATAGAATCAATACATAAACCTAGCTCCATTGTCTTCAGCTTTCGAGGCTGGAATAAAAAGAACCAAAAGTTAATTGATGTAAAATGAAAAGCAGAAGAAAAAAAAATGCTTTCAGATTTAAACTCACTCTCCTTCCCTCTCCCTACCATACACCGAAGTTATGAAGTAGGTTAGTCTTCTGCAAACAGATAACTTTTTTCTTGTCTGCAATAAAGCAATTTATGAAAACTTGCTGAGCCTATGAAGCTTCTTCAATTATTGAATGTGAGTTAAGTTCCTGTATAGTCAATATTTATTGCCATGAATGACAACTTATTATCCCATATGCCCCTTGTTCACCCAGTACAAGGTGGTTAAAGGGCATACATACATACATAAATACTCCTTTAATGTAGAGTTTTATGTCCAATCATAATGAGAAAATTCCTTTGCTTGGGCTTTTTCAGACCAGGCAGCGAGGGAGACATTGATACATGAAATGAGAAATGTGTAACAATAATAACAAAAGCCGTACAATCCTATCCATAGCATCCTTTGGCCATTTCCAGCAATAGTTCAGAAACACCAAGAAACATTTTTAAAAAATTTCTCAACTATCCTGAGAGTAAAGTAGAAAAGCAGAAAATGTTTGAGAAATGGCAACAGCATTAATCTTCACCTCTTAAACCGTGTGCTCCAGATCAGGCTTCCCTCCAACATTTTATGCTATTGATCATCTTCAGTAAATTTTTATTTTCAAGAGATGGGGTTAGGTTGCCTTAGTAAAAGGAGTAAAAGAAATACTGCTTTTCTACAGACCAACTTTTATTTGAATCTGATAATAGGTAAAGGTAAAGGTTCCCCTCGCACATATGTTCTAGTCATTCCCAACTCTAGGGGGCGGTGCTCATCTCTGTTTCAAAGCTAAAGAGCCAGCGCTGTCCAAAGACGTCTCTGTGATCATGTGACTGGCATGACTAAACGTTAAAGGCACACGGAACGCTGTTACCTTCCCACCAAAGGTGGTCCCTATTTTTCTACTTGCATTTTTTATGTGCTTTCGAATTGCTAGGTTGGCAGACACTGGGACAAGTAATGGGAGCTCACCCCATTATGCGCACTAGGGATTCAAACTGCTGAACTGTCGACCTGACAAACTCAACGTCTTAGCTACTGAACCATCATGTCCCTTGAATCTGATAATAGATCTGGATAAATCTTCAAAGAGTTGCTCTACTTGAGCAAAGATTCAAAGGAAACACTTTCTTGAAGCCGCTTTGAAAAATGATTGAACCCCTTCATTTTTCAGAGGGAAACAAATTAGACATAGTTCTGCTTCTTAACCCTTCCTTAGTCCAGTTTTTCCAGCAATGTTTGCCAGGCTTTGCCAAGTGGTGTTGGAGGACATCCTTTTCTACCTTCCCCAAATCCAGAAGAGGCTCCCAGGCAAGAACCCTATGCCTATGCAAAAGCCTTTTTTGGTTTGTCAGGAAGCAAAGAGGAGACAAAGTGGAGCTTCAAGGCAATGCAAGGCAAACTCTTTGCTTCAAAGAAGAGAACCATATTACCTCTACAGTACAGATCTTTTCATCACAATAAATCTAAGTTGCCTTGCTTGCTTGAGAATACTGTGCAAAAAAAAATTGAAGAAAGTGATTTACAAGTTTGGTGTAGTGATTAAAGCACCAGGCTAGAAACAGGGACACAGTGAGTTCTAGTCCCTCCTTAGACACAAAGCCAGCTGGGTGATTTTGGGCCAGTCACTTTCACTCAGCCCTAGAAAAGAGTCAGTGGCAAAGCACTTTTGAAAAACTTCAGGAATTTGTCCAGGCGCTCTCTGAGAATCAGACATGACTTAACAGAAGAAAATGTGCATAAACAAAGTCCCAGAAAAGGTGTGCATACACACTTTCAGCAAACCAGGACAACGTTTAAACTAATTATGTGGGTCTTATGAAGGAACAATTTCTTTAATCACTTCAAGACAGGAGCTTCATTGGTGGTAACCTTTAGAATGCTTGTCTTGTTCCCCATAAGCATCCACTATATGAGTGTCCCATTAGCTAAGAATGGAAACAGGCAGATGCCTTCATTTAATAGACAAGTTATTTTTTTCTAAACCTGCCTATTAGTCTCCATCTAGCAGTATTCTCTAAAGTGATGCAATTAAATCAAAAGTGGTTGCCTCTCACTTGACATAGCAATGTAGCATTCCCACTGCAAAAAAATTATCCACTTCATTATTTGTGTCTTTATATGTAGATTTGTAATGCATACAATGTACTAAACCGGCAGGGGACACTGCTATTAATTTTTATTATTTATTTTTCTCAGTATCAATAAAATAAATAACTCTGACAAGGTTACCTTAACTGATGCAATGGTGCAGGAACCTCAAAATAATATTTCATGATATCATGCAAAGCCCAAAATGATGAAAACCACATCTTGTCCTTTAGACTGAAGTGGTGTTTAAGAATTCAAGCAGCTGGTTTTGGCAGACATCTAATTGTAATACTGTAACAACACTGCAGGCAATTTTCTTTGATTTAATTAGATGAACTGTGGTATTTTCTCCTTTTTTTGGAAAAGGATTTATTATGTAGAAATGAAATATGTATAAATTTAATTTTTAATCTTGTCACTACAGAAGTGGGAAGGAATGAGCTGATTCTTTTAATTTGCCTTTTTTGTTTAAGGGGAAAATTAGATTAATTTTATCACATGTGTTTATGAGTATTGTTACTTCTTCTTCTTCTACTACTACTACTACTACTACTACTACTACTACTACTACTACTACTACTACAACATTTGAGCCTAAAGTAACAGAGTTAAGACTGCCTGGCTTTCAACAGTTTTGTCTTTTAGAATTCAAACATGAACAGTCAGAGGCCTCTCAATTATGCTTCTTTTTCCCGAGACTGTAATAATATTAACATTTAAATCAGAACATCTATCTGCAAATACAATAATCTAAAAGATTTAGCCATAGGGCAAAACTCATAAACAACATGAAATTCCATTATACATATGGAGCTCTGTGCTAGTAGGAACTGCTATATTGACTCTAGCAACAAATGGTTGACCTCTTTTGTAAATATGCCACAAATTGAGGAATGAGAGGAATTCTCTATTTCATTCTATCAGTTTTCCCCTTAGCTCTGCTTCTCTCTAAATCTAGCAGACAATCTAAAATTGCTTTCAGAACTGGGATACAGAATTAGCCAGAGCTGTGGCTCATTCATGTTGTTTTATGGAGGTTGTCTGATTATTGTTGGTGGAATTTAACCCAGGAGTAAGTAACCTGTACCTCTTTATTTAACTTAAAGTTTCCATAAGAGATGGCAAGAATAATCTGTCGGTCTGACCCTAGTCAATTCATTGAATGAGGAGGAGGAAGGAAAGAAGATGGCAGATAGAAAGTAAGTGGTTATTTTGTCTACTAGTGAATTTTATTTATTTATTTATCAAATTTAGAAATCTACTTTGTTTATCGTTGGCATCAGATGTTCTCATCAATAGTATGTAGTCTCTAACTAATTACATTATTTTAACATTATGAAAATAATATGCAATATAGTCTAGAACACGGCTGTCAAACTTAAAGCTCACAGGCTGGATGCATCACACGCTGGCCCACGTCCACACCTGGTTTAGTGAAGGGTGGGGGGGGAGTCCTAATATGTCACATGACACCACCATGATGATGCAAGTTCTGTTTTAGAATATCAACATCATAATATTACTGGCATGAATCATCAAGATTGGTTGGTTCCCAGTGTGAATCGGTTCCCTCTCTAGCCAATTACATCATTCTGGGATCAAAGCCCTCTGCTCATGGTGCAGGTAGTTATGGAGACCTCATGGCATGCCAACACAACCCCTCTACAGGTGGTCCTCGATTTACAACCATAATAGAGTCTGCTATCATGGTTGTAAGTTGTGATGGTCATAAAATGGGTCAATCGAGCTGCCACAAAGAAGAGGGGTCAACTTATTTCCAAAGCACTAAAAGGCAAGACAAGAACAATGGATGAAAACTAATCAAGGAGAGAAGCAACCTGGAATTAAGGGAAAATGTCCTAACAGTGAGAACAATTAACTAGTAGAATAGTTTGCCTTCAGAAGTTATAGGTGCTTCACCATTGGAAGTTTTCAAGAAAATACTGGACAGCCACCTGTCTGAAATGGTATAGGGCAGTGATGGCTAACCTTTTTGCCATCATGTGCCAAAAACGGGTGGAGTGCAGGGGGGTCACATATGCGTGTGCCCACACCCGTAATTCTATGCGCCCCACCCACTGCGCATGACCTCCCCCCATGCTGCACCTGCTTTTGGCATGTAATGGTACAGTGGGCCTGGTAGATCCATTTTTCATTCTTCCCACGGCGCCAGAGCCTTTCTAGGAGCCTGGGGAGAATGAAAATATCCTCCCCCCACTCCCCTGGAGGCACTCCAGAGGCTGGAAATGGCCCATTTCCTGACTGGTGGGTCCAGAAGGCCCAAAAATCAGCACCCTGGAGCTGAGCTCATGTGCCCACCAATATGGCTCCGTGTGCCACCTGTGGCAGGCGTGCCATAGGTTTGCCATCACAGGTATAGGGCAATGATATAGGGCTTTGATGGTGAACCTATGGCATGCATGCCACTGTTGGTATGCAGAGCCCTTTCTGTGGGCACGTGCCCAGCTCAGCTCCACCGCACAGGTGCACACATGCCTCCCGCTGGCCAGCTGACTTTTGGAGGCATAGGGGGTGAGGTGCATGTGGGAGATGTGTGCACAAGTGCAAGGGGGTTACCCACATGCATGGGGGTAACAGAGTACAGGGACAGAGTACAGGGGACAGAGTACAGGGGGACAGAGTACAGGGGGGTGCATCGTGCACCCTCCCACAGCCCATTTTTGGGCCCAGGAGACTGCAGAGAGGCCTGCTAGGCCAAAAAGAGGGGGCAGGGAGGGTCACATGCACATGCGGGTGTGTGTATCACATGTGCATGCACAGGGGTGCACATTGCCTTATGGGTACTGGCACGCACACATGCTTTGGCACACAATGAGAGGTGAGAGGCACACAAAGGTTAGCCATCACTGGTATAGGACTTGAACAAGGGGTTGGACTAGAAGACCTCCAAGGTCCCTTCCAGCTCTGTTCTGACTGATTGATTGATTGATTGATGTAGTAAAGTATAATAATAAATTTCAGGCTGCTGCAGTTCAGCCTGCAACATTTGGGCACTGGCACAGCCTCATTTTACCTATATTATTTATGATATAAATTGACCCTGTATTATTACTAGTGCTCACAAAAATCCATGAAGTCATACATATTGGCATCCTACAGGCTGACTTTCTGCTCTTTTGTGACTATCCATACCATTCTGTTGCCACCACCACTTCCACTCCTCTACAGCTGCCATAGTGCTCATGACACACTACCAATATTTCAAACATAGACCTTAAAATTACAACCTTAAAAAGATTGTAATTTTAAGTTTCTAGCCAAGTTTTCAGCAGTGAACATAATCTATAATGACAAACTATTAATGCTTTGAAAAATGAGTTTTATTGTTCCAATTGCCCAAGGTTCCTTGTTCTTCACCTTAAATTAACTGGCAAAATGGAGGATACTCCAAAGCCAACTATGAACTTTTCAGATACAACATGTCTAAAAAGAGTCAAAGAACAATATAGCAGCCCGGGAGAACACTGCTCCATATACTGGGAAGAAGGAATAACCTTGAGGAACAGGAGGAAGAGCTGCTACCAAGCAACAATCAGATAAATGAAGCCTGAGTCTAAGTCAGAACTGAGAAAACATCTCAGACAAGATCTTCCCTAGTTCTCACAAAAATAAAGGGATGGAGAGGGTAGAACACATTCAGACTTGCAAGATGCTGTTACCATATATAATAAAAGTTTTTATTGGACTGAATGATTGAGCCTTCCCAGTTTAGTCTATTCTAAATAGACCATTCAATATTCTAAGGCTGTCCTTCATTCCATATTCTTTGGAGCTGGAAAGGCAGCCTGGTAATATCACAAGCCTTTACTGTGGTGATACTAACTGGGATTATGGGGCAAGATGAAAGCTACATATGCAATCAGACTTCTTAACTCTGATTGCATATGTCTATGAGCCACGGTGGCGCAGTGGTTAAAGTGCAGTACTGCAAGCTACTTCTGCTGACTGTGGGCTGCCTGAAATTTGGCAGTTCAACTCTCACCAGGCTCAAGGTTGACTCAGCCTTCCATCCTTCCGAGGTTGGTAAAATGAGGACCCAAATTGCTGGGTCGGCAATATGCTGACTCTGTAAATCGCTTAGAGAGGGCTGTAAAGCACTGTAAAGCGGTATATAAGTCTAAGTGCTATGCTATTGCTATTAAAGTGCAGAGTAATAAATTTTCTGCAAGATATTCACATGCATAGCCTTCTGTATAATCCTGCAGTATCTCTGAAGTTCAATGTCAAATGATACCATCTTAACAAAAAATTGTAAGTACTTTAAACATTGTTTAGGGCATTGCTGAAGACTCTCCTTTGGAGTAGAATAATAAATCAAATTTATAATAAGTAAAACTTTTCTGACTTGATCAAATTCTTAGTTGACCCAGCTAATATTGCTTCTTGAGAAAGAAGCTTCTCCCCCCTCAATAAAGCGATACTAATTTCATTTAAATAGTAATGTCCATTCCAGCTAGCTTCCTCTCTCTAGTTTAAAAAGCAACAACAAGATGCAATTTAGTAATTAGAAGTCCTTTCATTAAGTTAGATGTGTTCTCAGCATGGGTTATCCTGGGTGTTGTTATTTCCCCCCCCTCAGGAGACCTATTTGTTCCCTAGTAGCTTGGCTCTTTCCCACCTCCTGGCCCATAAAACTAATGTTCCCCATTTACAAGCTTGATTGTTATTTTTATTGTCTCTGTCGCTACTGCAGCCATCAGGAGCCTCCTTCAGTAACAAGTTGATTGGTTAAATATAATTTCATATCTCTCAGCGTACGCCTGTTTTGCACAAAGCATCAATACAATGTAGTATGACGCTTTAGATGATCCCCACCCCCCAAATGTCATTTGCTATGATTGTCTTGGCTGACAAAAAGGTTAATAAATGGAAACTGCTCAATGCCAGAAAGTATGGTTTGTATTATTGGCCACTCCAGTCAAGAACTGTAGCCCTGGATTCTGAACAATGAGGAAGGTCTCCAAGCATGAGTTGTATTCAAACCTTGACACTTTGCCATCAAAGAAAGAATGAGACAAATACAGTAAAAATTGTATTCTATGAAGGATAAGCTTCACATATGTTAATATATAACTATGAAAGATTATATGTAGTTTCCTTATTATGCTTTTTGCTGTTTGTTAGGGATTCAACCTTGGGAGTTCAGAAATAAGGTTTAAGCTTCACAGCCCTCTTGAAATATGAAAAGGAATGTAAAATATTAGCCTCCTGTAAAACTGTACAGATAGTGTTTTCTAAAACTGTTGGCAAACACTTGCTATCATCCCTGACCAGCGTGACCAAAACTATGGTGGCTGCAGACAATGGAAACTTTAATTCAACTGTATTCTCATAGAGCCTGGCCAATAACATTGTGCTGGGAAAATGGGGCTAAGAAAATATTTCAGATTTAGATTGTCTGACTTTGCCTGGCAACAGAGAAGGATTGATCTTGAAGCGATCAGGACTGGGATTTTAGGCATGTTTATTTTCTCTGGGATCCAATACTTTATGACACTGGTATTCATAATTCAGATAGTTTTTTGTAGGTTGTGGGAGGAGCAATGATTGGGCCTACAGCTAAGTCACAATATTCTTATTTTTTCATCCTCAATTACTTTAAAAGCCTAACTAACTTAAGCCATTTGGGGTTACTGCCAGGTTTTGTCTGCATCCTGTGTCAAAATGTTGACACAGGATGCAGCTGATTGATGCAGATTGATGCAGCTCTGAAGTTACTGGGATTTTAGTATTGAAAACAATCAAGGTAAAGAAAATATATGGGCTACTCTTTCCAGGAAAATGCAACTGTCATTGTCTTCATTTTAATTCCAGTAGCAAATTAAATTAGTTTTATTTGCTTAGGCTTTTGGCAAGACTTCTTTTTTTAAAGAAAAAATCCAGATCTATCTGCATTTTAGCTTCATATGCGCTAAAAGGATTTATTTGACAATTTATTTGGATTTTTAAAATCTTGTTTTACTTTCCTCATACTTTTTTGGAGTATAAAACACACCTTTCCCCCCCCCCCCAAAAAAAGAAGGTGAAAATCTGGTGCATCTTATACACTGAATGTAGCCCCGCCCAGCTTCTCAAACGGAGGTTTCAGAGGCTGAAAAAGCATCAGAAATGAAGCTTCAGAAAAGAAGCCCCCAAACAGAGCTTCAGAGGCTTTTTTTCTGAAGCTCTGTTTCAGAGGCTTTCAGAGGCAGATTTTTTTTTCTGAAACAGAGTTTCAGAGGTTTCAGAGGCAGAAAAAAAAAGCAAAAAAAAAAAAAAAAGCAAGGCACAGAGCTCACAACCAAGGAACCTGTTGCTAAAATTTACCTTTGGCAACAGCTGATTTGAGGTATTCTGGGAGGCTGATCCAACTGCCAATCAGTTTTTTTTCTTATTTTCCTCCCCAAAAACTAAGGTGCATCTTATACTCCGAAAAATACAGTTAGTCATTTTAGTGGCCATTATGGTGAAAAGCCAGTTAAAATAATGTTTAAATGCAGCTCCTTCCTAACTCAAGTACCATAGGAGGACTATTGTACAAAAGAATTCCATGTAGAAGTTTGTAGTACATAGAAAAGAAGCCAGTGGTGGTATTCAGCTGGTTTGTACAGGTTCAGATGAAGCCGTAGTGGCAACCTGCAGGTGGGCCACCCACCCTGGCACTATGCTGTCCTATTTAGCCACATTTTCTAAGTTGCGCACATGCGTGCAAGCCACGCACACTCACATTTTTGGTGCGCAGCGAACCGGTGGTAAAATTATGAGGAACCCACCTCTGACAGAAGCCATAAATTACATTGTCGTGACAAGTAAAAAAAAATGCATTGTTACTTTTTACAAGCAACAATAGAGAAATATTTTAAAACCTTTATTGACTAGTTGTACCATGTGGGAACATTTTTTTGCTTGCATCCCATAGACCTCAGTGATGCAGACTTTGGAATAGGCATGAATAGGATTGCACTGTTAATGGAAGATGGAGTAGAATAAAGAAACAGAGTGTGCATATTAGCCAACATAAGCTTGACATTTGCATTATAGACCAATCTAAGTATAAACCTTGAAATGCCACAACAAACCACAAAACTCTCAGAGAGCAATGTGGTGTATTAGAAATGAACTGGTTTATTGTGGCAGGAGACTGAAAAAAAGCATGCAACTTTGAAAAATAATGCCAATGGAAGCTTCACATTACAATAAAAGCAACTAAAATATTCTGGTATTCATTGATGCCAGAACAACCGAGAATACATGTAGCAGCCAGGACTGGGTACAACCAAGCTATGGGCATGAGAGATGTCCATGTTTGAAAGGGAAAAGAGAGAGGGAAAAAGAAACATATTTCCTTTCCTGAACAGCAGGATTTCTGCTTTGTTGCATTTCAAATAACTCTCGAATGGGAAGAGGGCAGTGGTGGGTTTCCCCTGGTTCGCACCAGTTCTATAGAACCAGTAGTAAAACCAGCAGGAAGCAACACCCACTGACCTTGACATCATGAAAACGCTTCTGCGCATGCACAGAAGCTTTGGCACTTATGCAGAAGAGCACGCACATGGCCCCATTGCGAACCAGTAGTAAAGGTAAGTAGAACCCACCCCTGGAAGAGGGGATACATAGGCTGTGCCTGTTTGTTTTCCAGATAGACTATCAATTTCAGAATGCCTGTTTGGATTCCTATCTGGCCAGTAAAACCTCAGCTCTATCCAATCGCCCTGACTCTACCCAGAATTAAGGGATTACAGCAGGGCTGTCAAACTTGCGGCCCATGGGCTGGATGCATCATGGCCATGCCCATGCATGGTTTAGCAAAAGGAGGGGGAAAGTCCTCATTCGTCACATGATGCTGCCGTGATGATGTGAGTTGACACCAGGGGTGGTTTCTAAATTTTTTTACTACAGGCGTGGCTTATTTTGTGGGCATGGCTTGCTGGTCATGTGACAATTCTTTAGGATTTAGCAGAGGTACTGGTCTCCCAGACTTTTAACTGCTTGCAGAGCTGTACCAGTCGACTCATTTGGTTTTGGAGGCACCAGTCTACCCATTTGTTTTTGGAGGCACCAGTCTACTCATTTGGTTTTGGAGGCATTGGTCTACCACCACACTGCCTTTTAACACTTATCAGCTGTAAGGCGGCCCTTTGAAGACCTGCGGCAAGAGTTTAAACAGGTTTTTTCCTTCTAGCCGATCAGCTGGGACTCAGGAGGCAGCAATAGATTGGGGATGGGGCCAAATAAAAGGTAAAAATAATGCGGGGGCGGGGGGCAGAACCGGTTTGGTGACGTCATATCGTCATTGCTACCGGCTCAGCAGAACCGGGAGGAACTGGGAGGAACGCACCACTGGTTGACACCCCTGGATTATATAACCCTTGGGCCATAAAAAGGAAGATGAGCAAATACCAATTGTTCCTAACTGGATAAGGAACCAATATATCAATACCACAGAATAAAAATTTAACCGGCTGGTAAAAATAATATTCTTCCCACATAGTGTATTAAAACATGAAAAAAAAGCAGTATACAGTAGTGATTATAGTGACAGATTGCCAAATATAGTTCATGTAAATTGCCAGAAATGAATGGAGTCCAAACTCAGGATCAGTATTGGACCTAATATAGAAATTTCACCCAAAGCAAATCTCACATTGAAAGAAATTTCATGGATAGCGCATTCATACAGGGGTCCCCAACCAGGGGTGAAATCCAGCAGCTTCTGACAGGTTCTGGAGAACCGGTAGTGGAAACCTTGAGCAGTTCAGAGAACTGGAAGCAGAAATTTTGAATAGTTCAGAGAACCGGCAAATACCACCTCTGGCTGGCCCCAGAATTGGATGGGAATGGAGATTTTGCAATATCCTTCCCCCAGGAGTGGGGTGGGAATGAAGATTTTGCAGCATCCTTCCCCTGCCATGCCTACCAAGCCACGCCTACCAAGCCACACCCCGGAACTGGTAGTAAAAAAAACTGATTTCACCAGCTTTGCTGGCTGGGAGTTGAAGTCCACAAGTCTTAAAGTTGCCAAGGTTGGAGACCTCTGCACTAATAGATAACCCTCTTATGATGTGGGAAAGCTGAAAGCAAAATAATATGGATTTCTTAGTACATCATGAGAGATTTAAGGCCTTCTCCAGCATCCATTTCATATATACCAACTTTGCCTAATGATAGTTCTGATCTGTTATGTTTGCAGCATCATGCCAGGCCTAATGGAATACATTAAATAACTTTTTGATTTGGGAGGTGTGCAGATCTGATTACAATTAAGTTCACACTTAGAATGACTTTATGTTTGATTCCAGATGAATTTAAAGGATGAGAGAATACATGTAGTTCTTGACTTATAATGGTTCATTTAGTGACTGTTCAAAGTTACAATGACACTGAAAAAAGTAACTTATGACTGTTTTTCACACTTACGACCATTACAACATCCCCTTGGTCACATGATCAAAATTCAGACACTTGGCAGCTGGCTCATATCTATGATGTTTGCAGTGTCCCTGGGTCATGTGATCACCTTCTGTGACTTTCAGTCAATGGGGAAGTCAGATTTACTTAATAAGTGCATTACTAATTTAACAGCTATAGTGATTCACTTAACGACCGTGGCAAGAAAAGTCATAAAATGAGGCAAAATTCACTTAACAAATGTCTCACTTAGCAACAGAATATTTAGGTTCAATTGTGGTCATAATTTGAGGACTACCTCTATGTCAGAAACCCTCATTCCAATCTACTATAATTCCATTTACAATTTTTCTTCTTTATCACTATAGCACCAGAGTTTTAATCTCATTAGCATGCAAGGGTCAGATAGTCCAGGAGAACTTGCTCACAGGAAAGATTTGGAAATGAATCACTTCACACTTCTACACCTTTAATATTTCTCAGGGAGTGTATGGGAATTCCTGTATCCTTTCCAAGGTTTTGGAAAAATTGCAAAGTTTGTGGTGGAAGGTTGCAAAATTATGAACATGAAAATACACTGAAGACATCAGGAGGGAACAATTAGCAATAGCAATATCACTTAGACTTAGTGTTTACTAAGACTTCACAGAGCTCTCTCTAAGTGGTTTACAGAGTCAGCATACTGCCCTCAACAATCTGGGTCCTCATTTTACCGACATCGGAAGGATGTAAGGCTGAGTCAACCTGGAGCCTGGTGAGATTCGATCTGCCAAACAGCTGCCAATCGGTGATCAGCAGAAGTAGCCTGCAGTACTACACTCTAACCACTGCAGCACTGCGGCTCTAGGGCATTAAAAAGAAAAAAGAAAAGGAAAAGAAAATTAGCCTACTGATTTCCAAACAATGATCGTCAATAGAAGAATAAGTAGCTGATTCTTGGCCCAGACATGAGGCATCTGTGGAAGGGACAGCAAGAAGGTTGAATCTCTTCCAGCAGCTGTTTGTCTTTCCTAGGTGGACCCCCTTCCTTCCTCCAAGACCTCTGCATCAGGGTATGGGCAATTGACATCAATCGCCATTTTCCATTTGATGACTGGTAGAATATTAAAAAAAAAAACAGATGAAAAGAAGGGGGAGGGGATCTGTTCTAAATCTATTTGGAAAAAAAAATAGCGGCAGTTAAAACCAATAAAATCCTTTATTTGAATGCCATTAGTGGGGTTTGGCAGCCGTCCTCGCCATCTACTTCAGAGAAGCACAGCACAGATTAAGAGCCTGCGTGGTAATTTGCACATATGGAAATGCTTTTTCTCGCAGTTCTGATGGCTCTGTTGTGGACAGATGGAATTAGCGAGCACTACAAAGCCGTGAAGGCAAACACTTTTCTTTCTTTCCCCCTTCTTTTATAAAAAAAAAATGACAAAAGAAACACCCCTTCTCCTCTTCTATTCTCTTTCTCTTGTAAGAAACTCCATCCTGATCTGAATAAATGAGTGAAAGTAACCAGTCTGACTTCTCTAACTCTTTTTTCCCTCCCTTTTGTATGAATAGCACCTTTTTCATATTTGGGACTCTTGATCATTTGCAGTGTCTGCTGCTGTTGCTGCTATCATGAGTATAAAATGTTCTTCTTAGGATTCCGGTGAAAGAACAGAGTGTGAAGGATATAAATGCTAGTTTGTGGCACATGGAAGAAAAAAAAAATCTCAAATTCATACCAACCAAAATATACCAATCAAAATGGCACAAAAGATTTGCTGGTCAATGATCAAAATAAAATGACCGACTGATGTGATTGGCACCAAAGAGTGTGCAGGCTTCCAAAGTTTCCAGAACTCGTCAGCAGGAAAAATATCAATATCAATATCAATATCAATATCAATATATATATATATATATATATATATATATATATATATATATATATATATATATATATATAGAGAGAGAGAGAGAGAGAGAGAGAGAGAGAGAGAGAGAGAGAGAGAGAGAGAGAAGCATGTAAATTGATAGGCTGGATAGATTTTTCAGCCATTATATTCGTGGTACAAAGTTTCTATCAAGGTGCATATTCTAGTACAGGGGTCTCCAACAGGGGTGGGTTCTATTTACCTTTACTACCTATTTACAATGGGAGCATGCGTGCGTGCGCAGATGTCAATTATGACATCCAGGTGGATGGGTGGAGCCTCCCACCGCTTTTACTACCAGTTCTAAAGAACTGGACAGAACTGGGAGCAACCTACCACTGGTCTCCAACCGTGGCAACTTTAAGCCTTTAAGCTTTGCTGGCTGTGGAATTCTGGGAGTTGAAGTCTACCAGGCTTACAGTTGCAAAGGTTGGAGACCCCTGTTCTAGTATGAATGTAGCATATTGTTTTAAATGTTTCTGGCACTGGATTATACATAGGATTCAAATACAAAGAAAAATTATTGTTCCTTCCAATTCTGAAAGAACAAAGCATTTGTTCCTAGTCTGACTCCTACCATGGACAAAATTCACAGGCTCTCAGAATGGCAGAGAGTAAATTACTTTATATCAGCAACCCCAAGTCATAATTTTGGATAGTTCATTAGAGTTTTTTTTTTTTAAAAAAAACTGGGTAGTACAATTTATGACAGGATGAGACCAAACTCTCAAAATTAGGGTCCTTGTAGAAATTCTACCTGACTTTCAACATCTAGTATTTTCCAAGGTACATTTATATAATCATTCAGTATTGGCAAATATTTAGATACTGGCATGTGGAATTTCAGCTTCTCTGAGTACATTTTTTTCAGATACTCCTTCACATATCATTGGTCATATCATGCACTGCCAGCGGGCCTGAGGAACCCAAAATGGGATGGAGCCCATTATGGCTTGTGTGAGGTTCTGTCGTCTGGCCAGGGGGTGGGGGTGATTTTATTGTATTGTATTGTATTAATTTATTATATGACTCTTCTTGTATTAATTTTATTGTTTTTATGTGAGGTTTTATATCTGTAAGCCGCCTTGAGTTGCCATGTACGACTACGCGGCAATATAAATTCCAATAAACAAACAAGCAAACAAACAAACATTGGTTAACAGCAAATAAAGTTTCTTTCCCTGTATTTTCCACAATTTGGTTTTGTTCATGAGCAGATTGTATCCTGCTGATCTATCAGCACATGGTACAATCCTTAGAGATATCAATCCTTATATACAATCATGAAACTTGATATAAGCATCCTTCTATGGATGTCGCTGAACTTTATTTTCATTCCATCGCCTCTGTGTAATAACTCTAGGTACCCCCCACCCCACCCAAAGATGCTTTTTTTCAAGAGGCAACTGGACTTTCTAGTATTTCTTTGAAGATGTTTTGCTTCTCATCTGTGAAGAAGTTTCTTGGATGAGAAGCGAAATGTCTTCAAAGAAAAACAAGGAAGTCCAGTTGCCTCTTGAAAAAAGCACCTTTGGAACAAATATGACCTAGATGAATGAGAACCTCCATAGAAATCTAGGTATCTATATTAATCCTGTAAATTAAGATAGGCTGCTAGACTCCCTCTATCCTATTTCTAAGATAGTAGTCCTGCCACCACTTTTGTGATTTACTAAACCTCACCCAAAACTTGGAGATTCAAGCCTAAGGGTTGCACTTCTAGAAATACCAAGTTTCCCTGAAAATAAGACCCTGTCTTATATTTTTTTGAACCCTGAAATAAGCACTTGGCCTTATTGCCATGCGTTCAAAAGCCCGATTAGGCTTATTATCAGGGGATGTCTTATCTTGGGGGAAACAGGGTAGAAGGTGTTCTTTTCCAGAACTTTCCTTTTCTCTCCTTCAGAACCAGGTAGATGAATACATCCCATAGTCTGCCATAAGAACATTCTCCATCGTAAGTGAATAATATCAACCTCAATTCCCAATTCAGTGAATTTATTAATGAGGCCAGCAAAGAAGAATCAGAAATGGTAAACTAGTATTAAAAATAGTAAAACAAAACTAAGAATTTGTCAGATTGAGCTAGCTAAATTTTCAGGGATATTAATTATTCATTATATTTGATTAAAATTGTTCAGTGAATACTATGGAAGACTATGCTATGATCAGGTATTTCACAGAGATACTATGGAGTGCTTTTAACATAAGACTGAGTCACAGGAAAACCAGCTTGAGATACAGAGTTGAGTACGTTTCACTCTGAAAAGAAAAGCATCTGGATTTGTCATCCCTACCAGCAAGTTCAGTGCTTTTTGATGATGGGATTCATATTCCAAAGACCTATCACTGTCAAGATGAACAAAGAAAAAATGATTCTGAATGTATGGAAGACACAAGAAGAATATTTTGAGAACAAAGAGGGTTGACTTTCTGAACAATTTACAAAATCCCTGAAAATCAGGTCTTGAATCAAAAATCAGGTAAGGTGATGAATATTATCTTTATATGAGTGGATCTGTTCTGAGAATTAAATTCATATTTCTTTTTCTAATCTTTAAGCCTGAGCGTACAGAATCTCCTAACAGGCCAAGTTTTCTTACTCTTCACACCTGTGAATATCTCACAACCTAGAGGAAATTTTATAGATCTTCTAAAACGGGTGTCAACTCAAGGCCCGTGGGCCATATCTGCCTGTGGGGTGCTTAGATATGGCCGATGGGGCCACCCTGAAAACAGTGAAGGATTGGCCTGCGGTCCGCTGCCAGCAAAAATGGAGCTTGGGGGTGTTGCTTGTGGCCCTCCCAAGCTCTGTTTTTACTGGCAAAGGGTTACAGGAGGCTGTCGAAGTGGAAAACAGGCCTCAAGAGGGCTGTGGGCACCACTCCCAAGCTCTGTTTTTGCTGCCAGAGGATTTCAGGAAACCATTGCAGCTGAAATGGAGCTCAGAAGCCTGTTTTCGCTGGAAGAGCGCTTGGGCCACTGCAGCTGCCCCTGACACGAGTGACATCAAGGTGACCATGCCCCCCAGCCCCCCCAAGGTCAAACAAAACCCTGATGCAGCCCTCAATGAAATTGAGTTTGACACCTCTGTTCTAAGATGCTTCAAGGCGTACTTTTGAAATTCCTGCTAATCAGATATTCACCTGGTATGGGGTTCTATTGTTTGATTGACAGGGCTGTCAAACTCGTGGCCCACAGGCTGGATGCATCACGCACTGGCCACACTCAAGCCCCAGTTTAGCGAAGTAGAAAAAAGTTGTGAAATATCATGTGATGACATGGTGACGATGCAAGTTTGACACCCCTGATTTAATATCTCAAGTTCAAGTCACTTTTTTATTTTTCAGCCATCAGGATTTCAAGTCTTTTCACATTAGATGTCTCCATTTGAGAGATTTCCTCCTTTCATTTGTGCTTCCTTCAAGCACTGATATTCAGGTCATTTTGTAAATAAAACTCAGCTTTAATTTACTGACTCTCCAAATCACTTATCAATCATGTCTGATTTCTGCCAAATCTCTCACAGTTAATACCTATCTCTATCATGATATTTGTTATTCTATTTACCATCCAATTTTTATTTATTTTTATTGACTTCCTGACTCATATATTAACAAAGGCAGTTTCTTGCACTTGACATTTCGACATTTGAATTAAAAGACATGCAGAGTCCCAGAATCATGCTTGTGGCCTTCTTGATTAGCTTACAACTCAGTAAAAGCTTGTGTGTGTGTGTATAAATTCAAAACATAAACTATTAAAAAAACGAATGGTTTAAGAAAGAAAATGAGAAGCTATAACATTAGCTAGATATACAGGTGTTCTTTTTTTCTACCACATGTACTTTTTGTTAAGAACTCATATTTGCCTCACACTAAAAAAAATGTGTTCTCAGATCAAATAAAAATGGTTAAAGAGCATTGAAATATTAGCACATGTTTCATGACCTCTTTATTACACAAAGACCTTCTGTTTTAATTATTGCAATCAATGTCTAATCCAAGAAACATCTTACATACATAAAACTAATATTGATTAATCAGTTAAATAAAGAGGTTAGTCAGACAAACTGCTGAACATCTTACATATAAGGTGACAAAATCTGGCTCCAGTTAAATAAATGGAATCATTTCAATGTGAGAGAAAAGGTTTTAAGAAGAACTGGTCATTGTGACCAGGATATTTAATTATGTCTCGGGCTAACAGCTCACAGCAAGTGCTAATTGAAAATGAATAGTATAATAAAATATGTTTGATGTTTTCAATGACTCCATCATTTGGGCAGGAATGAAATGCATTTGATTTAGTAATAAGTTACACCAACATGATTTGAGCCTGAGTTTCCTTTCAATTGGTATAGCATTAAATGGTTCTGTATTCAGGTTAGTTCCTGATTCTAGACCAATGGCAGAACTCTAAATCTTCCTTACAGGTCAGGATGGACAACTTCTAGAACAGAGTCCCAAGGGAGCTTTTTCAAGAGGCAACTTGACTTTCTGGTTTTTCTTTGAAGGTGTTTCAAGTCTGAGCTGAAGAAGCTTCTTGGATGAGAAGTGAAACATCTTCAAAGAAAAACCAGAAAGTCCAGTTGCCTCTAGAAAAAGCAACTTTGGAACAACTATGACCTGGATGACTGAGAATCCATAGACATTGGAACAGAGCTTAAACTTACTTCCGTATATGCTGGTAATATGTTGAAAAGATAGCAGATCATGGCTTGTGACTGCTCTTGTTATCTTGTCCATTACTGGTTCTCCAGCCTGGTTCATTCACCATTATATTGATTAGGTAGCTGATTGTTATAGGACATTGTTGCTGCCCTATTCCCAAACTACCTGGAAGGTTGACTTCAATATACTAAAGACAGTATATTTCCATTGATGAGGTAATATGCCAGATACAGAAGGCAGAGCAATAATAGATAGATGGAGAGGATAATTCACAGTGAGTCTTCCTGCCTCCGATGGCAAGCTGGTTGAACTGTGTCATATAGCATCTGAACAAGCCTGGGAGCATCAGCCTTGTTATCTGTTACTTAAGGAACAAAACCTATGCTTTGCTGCTGATAATGACATCTGTCTTTCCCTCTCTCTCCAGTTCATCCATCCATCCATTCTTGATGGCTTCCACAGAAGAAAAAAATAATTAAAACTTCCTTGGTACATTCACCATACAATTTATTTATTTAACCTAAGTTTATAATCACATACAAGTTGGAGCACAATATTAAATATGTATCATAGAATCACAACCCAATAAATCACAGTTATTACAGGAACAAAACAAACAAAAAGAAAAGAAAACATAGATATGAGTCACCATAGCTAGATTCCCCCTGCACCAGTGAGGCTTCAGCTGGAGCAGTAGCCAAACTAAGCAAATGTTCCTCTAATAACAGCTTTCAGCTTCTGCTGAAGCAGTGGTTGTTAATGCAGAAGGACCTCCAGTTTGCAAACCTTTCCCAAGTAGCGCATGACTATCCAAATATAATACTAGCATGTATCAATTAAGAACCATAGTGAACAATCTGCAATGCCATCTTATTAAGGTTCAACATCAACCTGTTGCATACAAATTTTTCAGCCTCCAAATACCAGGATAAAATGACAACATCCCCTACCCCTATAGCCTGGGATAGTGATGTAAAGATAGCTATCATCAGCATAGTAATGGTATTGCATCTTACATTTTTGAGTGATATCTCCCATATAAAAAGGGGAGGGTTGAAAGGACTGAGCCATATCAGGGGCTGCCAAGTTGATTTCTTGTCAATATTCACTGAATTCATCCTCTGAAGAATGAGTAAAAACTGAGTAGAACCCTGAAGAATAAGTAAAACAGTGCTCCCAGTATTAAATCCTTGCAGATGATCTAGTAAGAGATTACAGTTGATGGTAGCAAAAGCTGCTGGAAAACCCCATAACCAGACCTGAAATTTAACTAAAAAAGTTCCAGATAATCTGTTTCCCCACCCATGTTGTGAAGAAGCTGGCCTGCCACTATCATTTCAACAACCTTATCTGAAAAGGAAAGTTTGAAACCAGTCAACAGTTATCTAAGCCCACCAGGTCCAGGGACATTCAAGATTGCAGGCAATATCCTTTCTTAGTTGAAAAAGCTACTCAAGAATCATTTTGATATGGGTGGCAATTCAAAGTACTGTCTGAATATCATGATTTTTTAAAGGAAAAAAACAAAAACAGAAAATCTAACCTTTCCTTTGGAGTCTTAGAGGAGAAAACTTCTACTTTCAAAACTGTATTTGTTCATTAAAGCAGCCCCAGGTTTCTGCCTAGAAATTTATTTTATTTTATTTTATTTTATTTTATTTTATTTTATTTTATTTTATTTTATTTTATTTTATTTTATTTTATTTTATTTTATTTTATTATTTATTTTATTTTATTTTATTTTATTTTATTTTATTTTATTTTATTTTATTTTATTTTATTTTATTATTTTTTTATTTTAGTCAAGCATATATAAGATTACAGATAAAAGTATAAACATGATTATGAATACATGAAATGGATACGGGAAAAAAGGACATTAGGACAGGGATGTTAGGTACGCTGGTGCGCTTATGCACCAGGGATGGGTTCTACTTACTTTTACTACTGGTTTGCAATGGAATCGCGCTCACTTTGCAAGCTTCGCTCGCTCACGCACCTTGCTTCTGCGCATGCATAGATTGCCAATGATGACATATGAGGCAGTGGGCAGGGCCTCCTGCCGGTTTTACTATCAGTTTTTGCGAACTGGTCCGAACCAAGGGCAACTCACCACTGTTACACATGCCTCTTTCAGACCTCTTAGGAATGATGTGAGGTCAACAGTAGACAATTTAAGGTTAAAGTTTTGGGGTTTGGGAGAAGAAACCACAGAGTCAGATAGTGCATCACTATAATCAGTCTGTGTATGTATGTATGTATGTATGTATGACTTTGGTTATTTGGGTTTTCTCCCACGTAAAATTGGAAGTGTCTTGGCGACGTTTCGACGAAGTCTCATTTGTCATCTTCAGGCTGGTGTTTTCAGCTTTGTGCTTCTAGGAGCAATGTGAGATCGCAGCTGTTTCTTCCTTTTAACTGCTAGTGTGGGTGTGAATTGATTGGATGGGAGCTTGGCTGTGTTCTGATTGGATGGGGGGTGTTCTGTTTGGGTGGGGGCTTGGTTGTGCTCAGGTTAGTCTGAGTTGCAGGGGGATTTGAGTTGGTGAACTGCATTGCTGTTGTTTGGCTTCGTGTTTGTGTTCATGCCACATTTCATGGTGGGTGTCAGTCTGCTTCATGTATGGATTGGAGGGATTTAAAGTGGCTAATGATGCAGCTGTGGTCTGGCTTCTGGTCCGTGGTCGTGCCTCATCATCAGTGTGGGTTTGAGTCTGCTTTCTGCGTGGATGTGTGGTGGTGACATCCTCTGTGACTCTCGTGAATGTGGAGCTGGTATTATTCCTCGTGTTAGGGACTCGTTTGTCAATAAGGGCAGGTTTCCAAATGGCTGGTAGGTGGGAGGTATCAACTCGTTTATTCATACTGTGTGGGCATTTTTCTATCTCGATGGCTTCTCTGCTTATTCTGTTGTTAAAGTGTGACTTCGTCAAAACATCGCCAAGACACTTTCAATTTTACGTGGGAGAAAATCCAAATAACAAAAGACCTACATACAAACACCTGTGAAAATCTCAGAAAACAAGTATGTATGTATGTATGTATGTATGTATATGCATCACTATAATCAGTCTGTGTATGTATGTATGTATTATGTATGTATGTATGTATGTATGTATGTATGTATGTATGTATGTATGTATATGCATCACTGTAATCAGTCTGTATATGGAAAAAACATTCTGTTTGACTGGTTCTGCATGCATAGTCGATCTTCCAAGGATCTATGAAGAGAAAATACTTCACCATTTAAAGAGTGCCAATTATATGGCTTCATTAGAAAGAGAACGCGTGAGAGGAAGATATGGAAATTGTAAGTCAGAGACTCCACATTACCAAAATAGCAAGGGCTTTCTGGGCCTCCATTGCCTCTAATCTCATGTAAGTTTCAATTTCAACTCAGAGTTTTAACTAAATTCCCTTTCCAACTCGCCTTGTCCCACATGAAAGAAAGGCTGCCTTGAATGAAGAAGTCTCAAGTTCTTAAAAGGCAGAAAGAGGAATGTTTACTCTAAGTGGAACATTGTGGGGCTCTTCATAGGAGTTTTAATGGCATTTTTCCTCCAGCTGTATTTATTTATCTTTACATTTCAAATAAAAATTACGTTTTCTTTTCAGAAGCCATCTATAATTAACTTTTCAGCTGATAGTGTTAGGCATTGACAGAATAACTAAACACATACAGGCAGAAAATGAAACATTTGGTCCATTGAAAGTTGACCTGCAAATTCCCAGAACTGTAAATAAAGCCAGGTCCAGAAGTAACCAGTTATGCTGATAAAGACCACCAATATATGGATTTTGACTCATTGTAATAGTTGTCTTTATTATGAATTAGGCATAATTATCAGGAAATTTTATTTTAGTTATAATCTATAATGAACTGTGCCCTCTATGCAATCAGCAACTTTTTTATGCATGATCCAGTACATTGTTTTCTTGATCTCAGTAAGAATAATCCCTCCTTCCTGGTATTTGCATTTAATTACATTTTATTATTTCATTGTTGCTTCTTAAATCCAATTCAGCTTGATTGGCCATTCCCATTTCTACCAGAAACTAATATATTAGCTAACAATCCCATAGGGAATTGATAGTGCCAAAAGAAGTGAATGTATTCTGGAATAGGCATCTTATTTTGAAGGAATGATATGGTCTGTTCAGAATTCAAAATATTCAACATATTTCAGGGCAACATGGTGCTCAAGGGCCCTAGTATACTCAAGGACATCTATTTTTGAGCCATCAATTCGGTGTCCCAGTTGATGTTATTATTGATTTATTTAGATTTCGTGAGAATAACCTTGCTGGATCAGACATAACTCCAATGCATTCCAGCCTTTTGTTTCTCAAAGCAGCTAACTAAATACTTCTGGGGTGCTTGTAAGTAGGAAAAGGAAGTATAATTCCACATACAATTGTTTCTCTACAATTGGCATATGTGTAATCTTCCCTCACTCCAGAGGTAATACTAAATCTTCACAATTATCAGCCTTTGATAGACTTGTCCCAAAGCCATCTAAATTAGTGGTTATCACTAAATCTCAGAAACAGAAATGAGCATCACCCCCTATAGTTGGCAACGACTAGTGGAGGAAAATCCACAGGGACTCCTTACCTTTACTATATTTTATGGTACTAAATGCCACAGCTTAATTTTGCATTATGTGAAGTGCTTTCTTTTCTCGGTTGTAAGTCTCTTTCCAATCAAATTCATTGACTGACCCCTGGTCGTCATGTTGTAGAAAGTGAAAAATTTTACTTAGTCCAGCTTTGTCCTGCCATAAATGACTTTATGTTTGGTTGTTTTTGGTTGTTTGATTTAATTTATATCACACATTTTCTTCACAAGCTGAAACTGGCACACATACCACTCTCTCCTCAAATAATTTTCTTGATTTAAAGTCACCCATTAAATTTCCATGAGTCTTTCCTGTCCAAGTCCAACATTTAACCACTGTAACACACCAACTCTTTATAGGTGTCAAGTGCTGTTCTTCCATGTTAAAGAATCCCAATTTTGCTTTTTCTCAGTTGAAGATATTTCAGCCTTTTAAACCTTTGGGTTACTCTTTTCTGCTCTTTTCCCAACTTTAATACTGTATATGCTTTTTCAAATGTAATGACCAGGTGGTATTCTACCTGTTTATACATAATAAACATGTAGAATAAATAATTTCATTTACAATCCTTTTTCTGTTTGTTTGTTTGTTTGTTTTCCTTTAATGTGGATTTTTTCTTTTTTGCATCTTCTATGGCATGGGTGCCAGAGGTGGCACGCAGAGCCCTCTCTGATGGCATGTGAGCCATCACCCCAGTTCAGCTCTGCCACACATGTGTGTGTGCCTCCTGCAGGCCAGCTGGTCTTCTGGGGGGCATGTGCACATGCATAAGGCATGTGTGGGGGGGGCATGCACGCATGCATGGGACGCATGAGGAGATGCACCTGCATTTCATTTTGGGGGTTCCTGCGTGCTTTGGGAACTCAATCCAGAAAAGGTTAGCCATTACTGTTCTATACACTTGACTTGACACAAGTCAACATCCCAAATGAGCCAGAGGCATCCTGATGAGAGCCAGAGAGATAATGTTGACAGAAATATTCAAGAATTGTTATGTAAGCAAAGTGGGACGAAATATTCTGTAAGTCCCAAGAAACAAGATAATATTCAAAGGAGACTCAGGTAGGCTCCTCCTTGATTCACTGTGGTAACTAGAAGGAAGGGAATTAAGATACAGTCAGATTCTATTAATTACTTCAATAAAATATGACTCTAATCTTTCTGTGTAGATGGTTTTTGATCTATTTCAGCATACCCATATTTTAAAATTGGTCATAGGACCCCTTCATTTATGTTCCTTTAATTGCTTGTTTTTGCAATGCCCCCAAGTCCTTGGAATGGATGACTATGTGAGGTCTATCAAACCCATCAATCAAATGTTATGAAAACCCATTTATTCTGTCTGACTTTCCCTGAGCATGTTTTATTGCTTTGTTCTGAGTTTTATCTGTTAGAAAGTCTGATTTAGATGGTACCATGTTTTAAACTCCAAATGTTATGGATTCATTATGTTCTGTTCTGTTAACCCAGTTTTAATTCTATGTGAATGTATTATTGCAAGCTGCCTTGGGAGAGTATCTGCCCTTGAAGGTGGCCTTTAAAAAGTAAATAAAATCAGTGATACAATGAAATAATCAAATAGTGGAATTCCTCTTCTACTTACGCATTATAATACTCTCCCCAAATCATATCCATGTATCGGCATTCAGACAAGTGGCTGGGGAATTATTTATTTTTAATTAAACTCCTCTTCTATACCCATGTTCCTATGTAAAAGTTCGATAGCCCAAATGGCTTTTCATCTGCCTAAGTGGTTAATTCCGTGGAATGAGTCTCTAGGAATGCATTTTCCCCCTATAAATGCAGGAGTTTAGCATTAGTCCGAGCACTGCTTAAATGAATTTGCTGATCGCAGCTCCAAGTCACATTGCCTTTATTCACACCATCAACTAAACACACATAATTTGGCACATGGAATGGTGCTTGCTCAAAGGATGCCAAGCATTAAAGGAGTATAGAGAGGAGGTTTAACTTCCTTACATTTTCCTGGAGAATCCATTTTCAGGTGAAATATATAGTAAAACTACTGAGTAGCAGAGAGCTAATTGTCCATCTTGCTTCCCAGAGAAGAGATTGAGAATTGTGGTTCAACATGGGCTTATTATAACCTCTATATAAAACTAATTTCTCTTCAAGTAATACGTGAATGTTCTGCTATTCAAAGCAACTCAACAATTCTTTTCTACTTGGAAATATAGGTAGAAGAAGATTGACAACAGCTTCATGGAGGGTGGTGGTGGTGGGATCAAAGTATTTAACATGTTACCATAGTAATCCTTGCAATAGCCTTGTAGATGGGGGGAAAAGTGTACAGTTGCCTCAAAGATTCATGCACTTTGTACTTCCTCTGTAACTGCTAGTTGGATTTACTATGTCCTGAAGTCATGCCAAGTAGCTGACACTTGGCAGCTGCTGCCAAGCCCCATGGATTCAACTAAACAATACAAGTATTTTATACAACACCCATTACATAAGTAACGTATAAATATACAGTGATATTCTTTATTATTCAATTCATATTTTGCCTTTTGACTCAGAGGGCACTTACAACAGCTACAGGAGAAAGAAATAAGACTGGATATATTCATAGCTAATCAATTGTTGAGAATATAGTTAGGATCTCATTTTTATTAAAAGGGTGGCCAAATCCTGCCCCTTGTGTTTCCAATTCCCCATAATAGGGACATGTTTTGGGTTAATTTCCCTCTTAACAGAAGGAGCAAAAAAGGCCCTGTAAAAATTTACAGGTGCTCAAGGTAGAAACAGCAGTTGCTTGACTGGTTAACTTTTTTCCCACTTTTAAGATTTGCAGTCAGGTGATCATTCCTAGGAAGAAACTACAGTGGAAGAAAAACTCCCATGGTGCTTTGACTCAACAGCTAGGCATGAGAATTTTTTTAAAACCAGTACTTAAAAGCATGTTCCAGGGAGGTAGGCGAAGGGGGAAAATGACTGTGCAATCAAAGCCTCTCTCATTTTTGACATATGTTGCAGCTGCCATTTTGATTTTTTACTCCCCTGTCACTACTGTTTCAAGATATGAGAAGTTTTATCTTGTCTTTCCTCACCTGCAAACTCCAAAGCAAATTTGCAAGTTCTATTTCTATACAGTATACCGTATTTAATGTAATGGTGTATTTACTTTTCCTACACATTCCTACGCAAACAGATTTGAACGACATTAATTTTGATTAGATCATGCAGAGGGACAAGTGCAATTGTTTTGTGATTGTTCATTGACAAGAAGCAAGGAATAAGTACAAGTAAATATCTGCTTTCATATGTACATGGGGCCCAAATAGATCATTAATTGCTGCTACTGAACCATTGTTAGGATTAAAAAGATTCCTTAGATAGTTTGCCCAGCTATATGTAGACTTTTGGATAAGTTCTTTAAGAATTCCATCTTGGTTTGCTGATTTTTTTTAAGCCTCTGCTACCATTTATTGCTCTGTATACTACAAAGCAGAAGAGATTATCCCTTCATTAAGTGCTTTTTACCCCGTGACATTTTTGAGTACCCTGACTTTTCATTAAATTATTTTTTTCAGCAACCTTCTAGCTTCTACTTTCATATTAGTAACTCTTTTCATTTCTGAGTTGTTAATCCAGGGACAGTCAAATTAGCCATACAGCTAGTAAGAGAATTTAATAACAGTGAATATTTTTGCATGACTTTCAGTCATTATTTGAAATCTCTGCTGTAGAAAATGCTGAAATTTAAAAATAGAAAACATGAAATGAATTCATGGTTTATTCAATGCATGATCCAGTTTATTTTTATAACAGCAAAGTACACTGTTATTATTGCTTATTATTCTTAACAACCAACAGTAACTGTAATGTTCAACCAAAGTAATAATTTAGTAGTCATATTTTATTTAATTATCTAACTAGTCAGTTAATTAATCTAAATATGTAGTCAAGACATCTAATTTACAGTAGTATAATTTAAACAGAAACTATTGACTAATTTTTCTTAAGTCTGAATTTCATACTGAAATTTTCAAGGAACATAATTTATACGGTAACAAGCAAGTAAGAATCCATTGATTGTTAGAAAAGAAATTATACCTAATATTTTTGTTTCTTCATTTGTGAATTAAAAATGAATCTATTTCTCACCAATGCTTTATTCATAACACCATTTTATTTTGTATTTTTGTACATTTAAAAAAAACTCTCAAAACAATATTTTGAGTATATTTTCAAACTGTTTCTTGTCTTTCATAATGTACGTTCAAATATGTATTTTTGAAAGGTTACATTGGTGAGAAATGCAGCGCAATGTTCAGAGAACTAGAAAAATTGGTGAATAGCTGAATTCTAAATTACTCATGAGTTTGAGATACCAGAGCACGTAATTCTTTATTAGAAAAGGTTCTAATAAAGGCAATATTTTGCCTTTATTTTCTTCATTTCTCGTCTCCTTTATGAAATCTTCAGCATAGCCAAATTTAATAGTTCTATCTCACTAGAGTAAGCAGTGGACCCATGAAATCATTGGCCTCTGCACATGAAGTTCATAGATAACTGTATGAAGTTTTGAACTGTTTAGGTTTCCAAAGCATTTGAGTGCCATCTGCAGAGTCTGAGGCAGCTCACAAAGGGGAAGTTATTGCAAATACAAAGGTGTACAAAACACAACCTCAGAAAATCACTAACTCATGTTAGTTAGTTCTCGCCCAAAATCTGCAGAATTGGTAGAAAATATTACAAGATTTTGGTAATCTTATGACATGTTATCTGTTTTTTTATTTTTTAAAAAAAGGATCACATTAGTTTTGTTTAATTTTGAGTTGTTTATTTATTTATTTATTTATTTATTTATTTATTTATTTATTTATCAACAAGTATAAGGAAACAAGTAACATTATAGACATAGACATGGACACAGAAAAAAAATTGGCACAAATAAAAGGATATAAATAGGCAAAACATAGCCATAAACACATAGTATGATTACATATAAATGGGGACAGTAGGACAGGGATGGTAGGCATGCTGGTGCACTTATACATGCCCCCTTAGGGACCTCTTAAGAAACATGAAAGGTCCACAGTAGACAGTTTAAGGTAAAAGGTATGGAGATTAAAGAGACTAACAACAGGATCATGTAGAGTGTTCCAGACATTTACTACTCCATTGCAGAAGTCATATTTCCTACAATCAAGATTAGAGCAAATTACATTGAGTTTGAATCTATTGATAGCCCTTGTGTTATTACAGTTGAAATTAAAGTACTCATTTACTGGTAGAACATTTTGGTAAATAATCTTATGAACTAAGCATAGGTCTGAGAGACGAAGTAGTTCGAGGCTATCCAGACCTAAAATTTCAAACCTGGTGGAATAGGGAATTTTATTTCAAGCAGAAGATTTGAGTACTCTTCTAGTAAAATAACTCTGGATCCTCTCTAATGTACTGATGTCTGAAATACAGTGAGGGTTCCAGGCAGGTAAGCAGTATTCAAGTACAGGTCTGGCAAAAGTTTTATATGCCCTAGTTTAAAGTATAGTGTTACCAGAGAGAAAACTTCGCAAAATAAGATTGACAACTCTTAATGCCTTTTTTGCAATGATGTTACAGTGAGCTCTGGGACGTAGATCTTTTGAAATGAGTACTCCTAGTACTTGACAGAGTATGGGTCAACTTTTAGATTGTTACCAGCCAGCAAATATTTGATGTTCTTATTTCTATTGCCAATATGCAGGACATTTAGATGCCAGCTGAGCCCAATATAAGTGCTATGGTGCATGCAAGAATCATGTTGCTGATTCCAGGCTTATAGGCTAGTTCTCAGAACTATTGATGATCATAAACAGATAGTAAACCTTTGTGTTTTCAAATCAGTAATCAACAACTAATGACCACTCTTCACCTCTTGCAATCATGTTGCTGATATAAGTGAAAATATAGGCTCCATACTTCCTGAAAAACTTTCTCCAGCAGGAAGCCTAAGTCTGCACATAACATATCCACATGAATAGAACACTGAAATTGGTTCTGCAATATGTGTTAATGTCTCTATGGAACATTCCACTGCATTCAGAGCCTCCCTGTTGCAGATAATTATGCTTTCAGCATTGAGGGAGGTGAACACAGTGGTTTAAGTGGTCTTTTCCTACTTTCTGGTTCTATGAGACTGCCTCTTTCAATCACTAACTTGATTTGTCTGGAGACTACCTGAATATAGCTGTCGTGGTCTTTATAAAGGAAAGGTCAGGATCCACTGGTCATCCAGATCTGTCTGTGCACATTAGTTATAAGCAATACATTCCATAATATCCCACAAGGAAACTCTGAAACTTATTTTTGAAAATTTCAAAACCATCAATGGTCTTTCTATCCTGCTTCTTCAGATTCCAATTTTTGCTTCAATACAGTGCCAAATAAAATACCAGTGAAAACTTTACAAGACTTCTAATTGACTAATTGCATGAGTTAGATCTATGGCAATTTCACCTATTGTTTACCTAAAAGGAAACTGCCTAAAAAGGCTTGTCTTTATATACCATGGCAATTATATTTTTGTGCTTGTGTATCTCTGTATTTTTACCATTTTATAACAGTAGAAGAAATGGGAAGCAAGGCCATTTCATTTGTTCTGCTGAGACCAATTCAATCTGTCTCTTCTTTTTTTCTGTACTTTTTCCATTGCAGCTGATTATTATAAAAATTAGGAAGCAATTTTAAAATATTGTGCCTGAGTTTGCATGATTTCTTTTATGGGAACATTTGTGCCTGAAGAACAAGATTTAAACATTATGGAATATCTCCTAAAGCTAATAAGGAAAGGCCAACTGTTTCTTTCCTATTCCAGTAAGTTTCTCTTAAATTAGCCTATTAAGACTTAGACAAGGAAGGTCAATCTGTCCTACTTCCCTTTCTGGAAAGTCACACTGTTGCTTCTTAGGAAACCAAAATCATGTTTATGGTTAACAAAGATGGGATCTTTGATACACTCAATTATCTGAGAAGGAAAAGCAAATAGTTCCAAAAGGTTTTGGAGGTTTTTAATTAATTACTGATTTAGTCTTCTAAACCTAAACATAATTGGATTAAATAAACTTTAGTGAAGCTTCTATCAAACCAAGATCTACACTTGTGGAATCTTCCCATAATAATCTCTAAGAAATGAAACTTCTACAGGTAGTAAATTCTTTGCTCTCAAGAGCTACGTCTCAGAACTCCCTAACTGCAATACAATCTAGGAATTACATCACTGACCTTTTTTCTCAGATTGTTCTAAGAACGGCTAGGATGGAGTATATGAAAACCACTGAACATGAAAGCATATTATGAAAGTGCTTGATGCCCATTGATTGAAGTATTTACAGTGTTTAAGATTAAAATTTTAGTAAAATAATCCATGTTTCCCACTTAAAGCAATTTACTATATAGCTCATATTTTAAATGCAATAAGAAAATCTCATGGTTAAGCTATTCTGCTACTTGATGCTTTAATTAATAACATGCAAGCTGTAAAAGTCAACTTCAAGAGCCATACCATATTTTTTCCATTATATTTTGAAACTTGGCAATTACATATTGCATTTCTGAACAAAGTGATACCAAGAAAATGTCAGTTACTGCTGTTCTGATACAATTCTAGTTATGCATAAAGATGATATGTGTGTGTCTATTTTACTAGTGAATAGGGAAGTATGTAGCACAGTTCATATCTTACAGAAAATAATTCAGTAAGGATACAACACATACACATTCAACGATATCTTTGAATGCACATTCCATTCATCTTTGTAAATATGTAAACAGAACTCTTCTCGTTCACATGATGAATGTTTCCAGTTCAACACTCCATGTCACATAAAAACACCAATCAAATGCCTTTGTCTTCTTTTGTTGCTGTTGTCTCCAGCAATCTAGCCAACAAGTGATGCATACATGTATGTATGTATGTATGTATGTATGTATGTATGTATGTATGTATAAGCTTGCTTATCTATATGTATCAGATTATTACAACTGGGTGCCTATATAAGCACTTACTTTTCTACTCTACATGGAGGAAACCAGCAACTTTGTTCGTCTTTTGTTCCAGACCATTTAAATGGCTCACACTGCAAGATAAAAGGAATATTCTATTCTATTCTATTCTATTCTATTCTATTCTATTCTATTCTATTCTATTCTATTCTATTCTATTCTATTCTATTCTATTTTCTATTCTATTCTATTCTATTCTATTCTATTCTATTCTATTCTATTCTACCCCACCCCACCCCACCCCACCCCACCCCACCCCACCCCACCCCACCCCACCCCACTCCATTCCATTCCATTCCATTCCATTCCATTCCATTCCATTCTATTCTATTCTATTCTATTCTATTCTATTCTATTATCCTCTATTGCAGATCACCTTATCTGCACCTTGTGACTGGAGAAAAGCATCCAGATGAATGTGGTATGGACATATAAATTGAGTATGTGTTTATGTGTGTATGTGTGTGAATCAAAGTGAATGTGAAAGGTTGAATGTTGACCCATTTAGGTTCTGGCCCTTCTTCCAGAGGAAAACCTAGGAGGGCAGCATCCTATTGTAGAAGTGAGCAACCTTGCAAGGGTCTGCCAGCAGCTGGCCACATGTCCCTCTCTCCCTCCCCCTCTGTGTGCCTGCCTGACATAACCCAGTGCCATCCTTCTGCAAAAGCTATATATTAAGGAGAAGGGCAACTCACCCCCACCCAATCTTTTTTTTTTCTCGGCTCTGCTTGCTTTCATAAATTCTAAGTTGTCCCTTGGATAAACTTGCTCCAGTTTGCCAGTTTGGAGAGAGAGTGGAGTGCATGGAGAGGGTGGAGAAACCAGGCAGGATTACCACCACCCCCCCAGGCTGATGGTATGGGAGAGGGACAGAGTCTGCTAGAGCCTGGCAGCTGGAGAGGAAGAATCTCTTGATCTCCATAAGTCATGCACTCAACACACACTTACACAATATTGTGAGTTGCTAGAAATGTTTTAAGGTAGGATAAATCATTACATAGCAACATGCTACAATCTGATTCTGAACCTTGCCACCAACCCACTGAAATAATAAAAAAATAAACTGGGATTAAGGAGGAGTTTCCTGAAAGTGAGAACAATTAGTGGAGCAGCTTGGCTCTAGAGGTTGTGGCTACTCCTATGTCCATCATTGGGAGTTTTGGGAGGAGATTGGATGACCATTTGTCTGGACTGGTGTGGGGTCTCCTGCTTGGGTGTGTATTGGGGGGCTAAAGGATCTCTGGGTTCCCTTCCAACTCTGTTATTCTGTTATTCTGAAATGTCAGGGCATCAGGAAAAAATTCTAGAAAACCTTGCATACAAAAAATAAAGTTGGTGTTGGATGTGGGTATAAAAAATAAACTAACCTAGAAGTAAGAAGAAATTTCCTGACAGTGAGAACAATTAACCACTGAAACAGCTTCCCTCCAGAGGTTGTGAGTGCTCCTTTACTGTAGGTTTTCAAAAAGAGATTGGCAACCACTTGTCTGAAACAGGTGTCTCCTATTTGAGCAGGAGATTGGACTAGAAGACCTCCAAGGTACCTTCTACCTATCTTTATTCTGTATTCTGAAGTAATTCTACACCTAATATATATAACCCCCTTCTCTCCTTCACCCAAAACACAAAAACATTCCCACATGCAGACTGAAAGATCCCTAAAGTAACTTCTCTGAGTTTTAAACATGCAACACAATCAAAGTTTCTAATGGACAATATACATGGACAGATGCAGATGCAATGGTTCAAAAACTTTGTCTATGTCACACCTGTTTGGGAATGACATATGAATAGTGACCCATCTGTCTGATGGGAGTTGCCAACTGTTCTGGCTAGTTCATCAAAAACTGGTTTGTGCACCTATTATTTTCATATAGCATTTTTTGTCTTTGATGGAAGAGATACATAGGATATACTATATGCTCAGTTCAAGAGTTAGACAATACACATTCCTTTAGTGCAAGGGATCAATTTTCAGTTTTGAAATGAATGGAGAAAAGAAGATATTGGGGATCTATATTTTTATGAGAATGTCTCAGGCTTGAAAGAAATTCCAGAATTAAGGGAAATTTTGTTTTTTGAGGGGGGGGGAGTCATTACCTATCATGTACATGTGAGTTTGTGGCAATAAATAACAGATTAGTTTTGCATTCCTACAATCTCAAGTCCTTAATTTGGCAAAATGAAGGAATTTATCATGTCTTTTTATGGTCTGCCATATATGGCTGTCTGGCTGTTTTGGGTGTGCAAAATGACAAAGTTAAGCATGATTGGAAACATTATTAAAGGCAATCTCCACCACATCTCCATACTAAACACTCTGATAAAATAAGTGAGATATATTAGTTAGCAATGAAAAGGAATGATGACAGCTATGCAATAGCGGTGTAAAATCAAAAGTAAACTGTCTCTTATTGCAGACTTTAAAATGGAGACATAGATTAAGTTGTGAAAATTGTATCTGTGATTAAAAATTGATAATGTAATCATTTCCTCAGTCTTATTAGGAGGCATTAACTCCTACAGCAATTTGCATGCAAACATGCTAATAAGGCAGAGGTGGGGACAATCTAATAATGCGATATTTTAAAAATCTGCATATCCAACAGAATGCATTCCTGGGATGGGAAAATTAGCTGTAAGTCTGATATAGAAGATGTTAATATTTTATGGTCCTTTTAAATCATGCTCTAATGGTGCCGTTTCTTGAGCTGCCAGCAAAAGAGTTCTTCTCAGTTACACTGTCATTTGTGTGTTCCAAATCCTTCAGCAAAATCCCCCTTCGCTTAATACTTCCCATAATTTCTCACCGATTCAGTAAGTGTTAGGCTCGCATAAACAGCACTGTTTAAAGCCAGAAGTAGAGGCCAAGAAGACTGAAGGTGCCTTAATAAGTGGGAAACCCAATAGTCCTGAATTTACAGAAATATGCCCAGTTATGTATATTTTAGCTGACATGGGTTTGTCTTTTATTTTGCTCCATACCATACAACTACGTCCAGCTCAAGCAGCTGTCAAATGACATACGATCCACTGGGTTGCAGAATCAAAGTTTCCCACAGTGCTGATCATATCATTCCTGTACTGGCCAAAGTGGACAGCAGTGTCTATGCCACAACTATGTATAACAAATGGGTTTTGATTTCTTGTACTGTTCCCTAAGTGAATAAATAGCTACACATGGAAATAATGTTCATGATGTGGCATGAGGATAGTTCGGAGAAATGTGTAAGATCTAGTTGGCAGATACATGATACTAACTCTAAACTTCATATATAAAATATGAAAATACATATTCCTGATATGAGAATTCTAATAGCTCAGATGAGCTTTTCTTTCTTATGTTATAGAGAAGTGAAGTTATTTCAGAAATAGATCTATGAGAACTAATGCATGGATTTGTATTTACAATCCAGTTTTTGTAGATTACAAAACTGCATTCAGGGTTCTTTATCACTGAGGACTGTTTCGTCTAGTCTACTTCTGGAATCACTCTTTTGCATCCATTTTTTAACCCTATTGTATAATGGACTCTTGATATTTAAATACATTGGAAGATTCTGAGGTTTTTGTTTGTTTACTCTTTGAACATGCAAGTCATAGCAATAGCACTTAGACTTATATGCCGGTTCATAGCACTTTACAGCCGTCTCTAAGCAGTTTACAGAGTCAGCATATTGTCCCCAACAATCTGGGTCCTCATTTTACCAACCTTGTACATTTTTTTACCAAACATTTTACCAAATTTCAGATATGAAATCATGGATATGAATGAGATCTGGCTGCAAGAACTGCTACCCCACTAATCACCAGGGTTGATTCAGCTAAGCTAAGTGGGTATTCCCTTTCTCTCTCACAGCTTCATGTGCTTTTGTCCTAAAGCTGCACACACAGTGGAAGGAGGTGACCATCCCAGATAGGTATCTTCAATTAAACATGTGAATTCACTAATCATGTAAGAACTATCAGAAGTAGTTCCTTTGCAAAGTGTCATTTTCCCAAGCAGCCACAAATAAAGCCCTCCTCACCACTTGCGGGCCAGACAGTTATATTGCTCTGTAAATGATTCAGTCCATTGCAGGTCAGTCTGCAAGGCGTCTGATCTGATTCATTCCATAGTTCTTCAGCACAATTTGCAGGAAGTGACAATGGGAAACACTAAAATGACAGTAACTTTTCTTTTTTTTTAAGGATAGCTAGACTATTATAAAGGAATAAGGTGCATTACATTTCAGAGAAATTGGAATAGGATGGTTTCTATTAGGCTCCCTTAATTTTTTTAAAAAAAGTATCCATAAATATTTTATTCCAGATAGAATTAGATGATTTTTGTGGCCAAGACAGCATTTATGGAGTCCTCACTATATATGACCATGTGGAGCTAGACAGCCTTATGTCATGAGGCTTTATCTGAATTTTATGACTAAACAAGATATTGTACTTAATGACCTGAAGGACAGATTCATGATTCCATGACTATCTGTGCCAAATTTCACAGAAAAAGGTTTAGTGGGCTTTAAGAAAAACAAAGAGAAGATAATAAAACTTTTTTTGGAATAAGGTAGCTAGAGGTTCAAACAGGACATAATTTGACATTCAAGCAAAAATTAAGACATTGATTCAGTGTTATTTGGTATGATATAAAATATTCCATAGTCAGGCTAGTCAGTGAGGTAAGATAAATCACGAGGCATCACAATTTAACCATACAAATAAAGTTAAGTCACTCTTCCCTGTGACTAATGATGATCTCAAGGTTGACTCAGCCTTCCATCCTTCCGAGGTGGGTAAAATGAAGCTCCAGATTGTTGGGGGCAATATGTTGACTCTGTATTCTTAGAGGGGGCTGTAAAGCATTGTGAAGCGGTATATAAGTCTAAGTGCTATTGCTATCAGTGATGGAATGATGATAAAGGACATTCTGATATGAAGATAGATCTGTCTAATGCCTCTCTACTTTTTCACTAGTGGTGTCTTTTATAAATAACAAAAGGTATGGTGAGTGTGCATGTGTGTGTGCGGTCTTTTTGCTGAACTACTATATATACACAGTAGTGTATACGCGTAAAAGTTCAGGAGAAACAGATTGGGATTGTAATTGTGTGAAAGGTTTTGAAATGGAGTAGGGAAATTAGTCCCACTCTTTCCACTGTACTGTATGTGGATAAAAAAAATCTAAAATCATCTGTTTCAAATTATCTGATCTGTCCCCAAATAGGTTTATGTCCATATTAGAAGTATAACACTAAAGTATAGCTATAAGAATTGCTATTGACTATGTTAACATACTCACTTGGAGGTTTTTCTTGCTCTTTAATACTGTAGACATTCAGATGAACATATGGAGATCTTTGTACTGAGCAGAGAACAGTCGCACTCCCCATTCTTCCCAAGCTCCACACATTCAGTATGATCAGGACTCTAATCAAGCATGAAGTGGTGTAGGGTTTCTTGCCTAAGAAGAGGGTTGGACCAGAAGATCTCCAAGGTCCTTTCTCTGTAGAAATAGAATATACTCTGTTATTCTATTCTAAGCAGGATCACAGGTTCCATAATTACCGGTAGCTGTACTTTGGTTGAGTATATAACAGAATAACAGAGATATCTCTTTCTGTAATCAATACACACATACACACACTATATTGGCACAACTGCCAATTTATAGAATTAAAATCCTGGATTTGGAAGGGCTTTTTAGGCCATTAAGTCCAACCTCCTGATTAACATTTATTATTTTATTTGTGGGTTTACTCATTGTCTGTGTAATATTGTTTACAATTCTTATCACACTTCTGTGTATTCCTCACTAGAGACCTAAGAAGGAGGCTATTTTCACCTTCTGAGTTTTGCATATGCATTTTAATGAATTCTTAATTTCCATGGGATTTTCTATTATATGTGTGCATGTGTATTTAGGATTTATTGGCAATATTAATTACTTGTTGCCATTTATGATGCAATAAAAATCATTCATCCCCAGGTATCACTCATGTTAATTTTATATTGCCACAGCCAATAACATTTTGTGTACATTAATTAGAAACCATCCCAAGGACATGAATGTTAAGGTTGCAGCTCTACATACACATACCTGAAGTGAGCCCCATGGAACTTAATAAGCTTTCTTCTTGCATTGGATTGTATTAGTTTAAAAGCCTCTTTCCTGTGTGATTGGCACTATAATGTTCAAATAACCATCATCTGTACATTACTTTGTCAGATACAGAATTTGAAAATCTCTGTGTAACAGTATATAAGGCAGTATCTCTTTATTGCTGATGCTGCTGATATGCACCTTCCAGGAACCACTGCCAGTTTGGCTAATAGTAAGGGTTGTTGGGCACTGTGCTCGATTGGTATGCAAGTTTTTGGCTGGCAAAATACTTTCTTTTTCAGTGTGCTTATTACCAGTTGTTTGGGTTTGGGAAGAAAGGCTCCCAGATTGCAGATTACTTGACCGGGAGCCATACAGTCTGGTCCTAGGCCACGTATATGGGCTATATATTACTACATTAAGTGATTAGATTCACTCTTCTTTCAATTAAATGAATTAGCCAGATGCTTGAGCTATTTTTATATACATTACCACTATGTCCCATTAGAAATCAAAGTAAGATCCTCATTGATCACAATATGTCTTGATTGTGTTGTTTGTGTTTTCTGAATTGCTATTATATATTTTTTGGAATCTTAGCTTCATTTTTCAAACCACAAGTGGGTTATTTGGAAGTCTAAATTTTCAGAATGTTTGGTGAAATGAACATCTGAAAAATAAAACTAGCCCACTTGAAAAAGCCTTCAATTGGCTAAGAATGGAGCAGTAACCTAAATCCTTTTCACAAAGCTTTTCAGAGATTTTATTTTAATCATGTCCATTTATGCTGACTGTAATCACCCACTTAATTGATTTAAATGTTTAGGGCCAATCTGATTTAAGGATTGAACCGTTTGTAGATTCACTTTCCTCTTTAGCTCTGAAGGTGTTGGATAGTTATGGCCTTTAACCTGATCTACCTCTCAAGCAGTGGTGGAATTCAATTTTTTTAACTACCGGTTCTGTGGGCATGGCTTGGTGGACATGGTGTGGCTTGGTGGGCATGTCTTTGGTGGGCGTGGCAGGGGAAGGATATTGCAAAGTCTCCATTCCCACCCCACTCTGGGGCCAGCCAGAGGTGGTATTTGCCGGTTCTCCAAACTGCTCAAAATTTCCACTACCAGTTCTTCAGAACCTGTCAGAACCTGCTGAATTTCACCCCTGCTCTCAAGCCAATTATGAGTATGCAAAGGGAACAAAAAACAACCATTTAAATTACCTGCAAGAAATAAGAACAGAAATGCAATACATAAGAAAAAAAGCTTGGCTAGGTTTAGAAAACATTATGCTGTTACAAAAGTGGATTTAAGGGAGAAGGCCTAGAGCACTTTGAATTTCTAGACAAAAAAAGCAAGGTATAAATGTGAGACAGTTAAATATCTTATTTGCTTATTTATTTAGTTTTTTTTTTTTTTTTAAAAAAAGGTGCTGCATTGTGTGGCTGTCATCAAAGTGGCACTAATAATAGAGCAGTGTATTGGCTTTTTTCTGTTGGCCGGCACAATTATAGGAGCAGTTCTGACATTTGGATTCCCTACAGCGATGTTGAAGACTGTGACCTAGTCTAGCCTTTCCTTCTTCCTCTCTCTTTTTCATTCCTTGTTTTTTTTTTTCTTAAAGCCCCATGTTTATTTCAGAGAGTTCAGAGCTTCTTTGCTACATGGTTTTCTTAAAGGCAAGCTTCCCAGTGGATGCGTTAATCATGTGCTTTACATCTTGTCATATCACATAACATTTTGAGTTTGACTTAACTTGGTGTGATATGTCACAATCCTACACTATATGTGCCCCAGGGAACTTTAAATCAGTTTGCTGAAAAACACAATTAAAGAATCCACAGTGGGGTTGCTTTTTCTTTATGTCTTTAGATATGGAGTTTTAATAACTTGCACTACCTGGAAAAAGAATTTTAGATCATGCTCTCTATATTTTGATATTTATACATAGAATTGGGAAGTAAAATTAGGTATAATCAGAATATATTTTCTTTTTTCTTTTTTTTTTAAAAGTCCTAGCAGAGGCCATTCATAGAGATCTGATTCTGAAAATAAACTTAGCTCTGAAAAAGCTTTTAAAATCTTCTCGGATCTGATGAAACAACAGAATCTCAGCGCTTATATAATGTTATTTTAAAAGATTAAAACTCTATACATGCATAAATAAAAGAGGGGACCTTTGACCAATTAAAATTAAGGCATACAAAACTAAGGTTTGATTTAAAATTACTTTTAAAAGGAACCATACTTTATGCTGTTGAGTTTGTCAATGATTACAACAAGATGTGCTATCAAATACTGTTCATATATTATTCACCAATTATGAGGGTTGAGAGGCCCTGTATTATAAGCAAGCCTCCAACAGTTTTGAAGGAAGAAAGAGAGCGATGGATGCAAACAGATAGATAAGAAATTAGGGGGGGAAATGTAAACTTGCTCCATTTTCTTTGTCTCCTTTGTGTTTTGCATACCAATTGCATTTAGATTTTCAAAGATTAACCAAGATGATATATAGAAAAATCACATCTCTTTCAAGGGAAATAACAACTTTCATAAATGCTGGGACAGCATTACTGTAAAATCTTTGCAAGGATGGCTGGCAACTTCTTCATACTTTTATCAAAATAATATGAAAGTACATGAGGACATGATGATCTCACTGCTACTAGAGAAGGTTGGAAACCCTGTGGTCCGGCCAATGTTTTGAAACTGTACTTCCTAGTTATCCAAGAGTATGATCCATGGGGAGGGATGCTAGAAGTTGCAGTCCAATAGCTGATTAATCCCAGAGTGCCCACCCTCAGGGTCTCTGCAGCATCAGAGTATACAATTGGGCACGTATGCAAAATATGGAATGTTGTTTTTTTCTTGCAGAAATCTCAATCAATCAATGTACTTGCTCACATGGAAAAGCCCCACTTTTATTTTCTTCATGAAATCATGAATCCTACAGGATTAAAAGTGTTAAACACACTGGATTGGGAGGCATGCCTATAGAGAATTCTTATGTTCTTAGACATTCGCTGAGTCTGTGAGTTTATCAACTAGAGATCTCAACAGACAAAAACATCTATTTCTCCCTCTTCCTCCCTCCCTCCTCCCTCCCTCTCCTACTCTGATCACAAGTGGAGGGAAGAGATGCATTTGATAGTGGATACTGGAGGTGGAAGAAATGTGCATGGTCCAGTCTCTTCTCATCTCCTGCCTTCTTGCATCTGTCAATGAATTTCAGAAAGAGAGAAAATGCAGTGACTGCTCCTTTGGGCAGTTGAGACTGGTAGAAACTGTATAGATCTCTAACTACGCTGTTCAAGTTTACTCAAGACACAGTCATACCAGATTAATTGTTTTGTTTTTGTTTTAAATGATGCTCCCAATTATCTTAATACTCTAGCAGAGGTTTTGTTAAATAATTTCACTGTTTGCATTTCTGCTTTTAGGATAAACAAGTTTGATTCAATAGCCATGCTTTAGGCTTTTTCCACATTTTTCCCTCAGGGCGCCCTGCAGGGAAATGTCATGGTCTCAGGGATCAGGTGAATTTCCTCATTCCCAGATACACTGTTAAGGACCAGCTAAAAATAACTATGTAACCTGAAAGAATGCCATAAATACAAAACTACACATGCACATGCTGTATTATCTATGCTTCATAATTTCTAGGGTTTCTGAAATCTCATTTTAATGGTGAAGAATCACTGCTTTGAAATGAACAGACTTTTCAATCACTTCCTGCTTTGTTTTCATGTTCAGTATTTTCTATTAACTTGGACCCTTTATTTCTATAGACCTGTACTTCAAAGGCTTTGAACTTATCATCAGGTTATTAAACAGGTCAGATATAATGCTAAACTGGAGTTTAATCCAGAATTGGGCAGTTTGAGATCCTCCAGATGTTTAAAGCTATAGTTTTCTGAATCCTTAATTATAGATTAAATTTACTGGGCATTATGGCAGTTATAGTTCAAAACACCCAGAAGAGCCTCAGATTGACCAAGTTTTCTTCTCTTTCTTTCTCCTTCCACCAGATAATAAGGAATAGATCAAGAATCAAATTTAGAGGCCATTTAGAGTGAATGAAGTATGGAGAGACATATTTCCCCCCATCTCTTACAGTGCTAGAAATCAGGATCAGCCATTGAAATCAATATGGGGATATTAGGAACTGGTAGAAGGAAACATTTTATATTTTTGTATTGGGATTTTATCTTGTAAGCCACCAGGGTGGTTATATAAATTTTAATTAATAAATAAATATAATCAAAATCCTACTTGATTTGATGCAGACAACTTATTAAAACTAATTTATTAAATGTCCAAAATGACTGAAATCTCATGATATTTTAAGTACCCCAATATTTTATCAGATTTGGGACTACTGTAGTCATTTTTTAGAAATGAAATTAGAATTGATTAAATTGGAGGGTTTTGTGGAAACCTTGTATGCAGAATCAAATACATCACAGTGCCTTCAGGAAGGTCCTTAAAAGTTTGGAAATGGCTATTCTAAGCTCTAGTCTTAAAAAAAGATTTCTGAACACTAATTCAATTTTGGTTAGGTCTTCTGTCGCTTAGTGAAAGTAGAAACAGAGGAAAAAGAAAAAGAGGAAGTGGAAATGCAAATGAAAATGAAAATGAAAGAAAAAAAATGCTTTTTTGAATAGGGCCTGGAAAGTGGTTTTATGTCCAAGAAAATATGAATGTAAAATAAGGGCAACAAAAGTTGACAGAAGAGGAAGTAAAAAGAAATAGATGTGTCTGATTTGTTTCCTTCCTGTTCAATTGTAATTAGGCTCTTATTATTATGCTAGAATTTTAGTAATCTTTAGTTTTTTTTAAATAAGCATTAATAGCCTGGTTCACTCATAACACTAAGTTATAATGGGTAGATTGTAATGATGAATGCTAAATCAGAAACAAACACATCACATATTGTTTTAACATTGGGAGTGAAATTAGTCACTCTTATTGTTTAGACAAGCATTTTTAATTTATCATCTATTGATACATGTATGCTTCTGTCTATCTATCATGTATCTATTTATCTAACCATTGTACCATATCATTCCAAAATCCTGGAGCACCAGGGAAATACCTGAAGATTGGATAACGGCTGATGAGGTTCCCATTTTCAAGAGAGGAAAACAACAACAACAACAAAAAAAAAAAAAAACAGACCAATCAGACCAATCAGGCTAACATCAATACTTGGGAAGATCCTGGAAAAAATAATAAAAAACCCAGATCTGCAAATATCTACAAACAAATAAAGTTATAACTAGCAGCCAGCACAGGTTTATTAAAAACAGATCATGCCAAACCAATCTCATTTCACTCTTTGATAAAGTGACTAAATTAGTAGACCATGAAATGCTGTTGACATACTTAGATATACTTAGATTTCAGTAAGGCATTTGACAAAGCAGACCACCACTTATTTCTTGATAAGCTAGAAAAATGTGGAATAGACAACATCACCAACAGATGGATTTGTAGCTGGCTGACAAACCATACTCAATGAGTAGTCCTTAATGGTACTACAACTACATGGAGGGGAGTAAGCAGTGGGGTACCACAAGGTTACGTTTTAGGCCCAGTACTCTTCAATATCTTCAGAAATGACTTAGATGAGGGAAGATAAGGGGAACTTATCAAATTTGCAGGTGACACTAAGCTGGCAGGAATAGCCAATACCCCCCCAAACAAGTTCCGGATCCAAAAAGATCTTGAGAAACTTGAACAATGGGGCCTATCCAACAAAATGAATGTGCAGAAAAGCAAAGTTTTACATTTAGGCAGGAAAAATCAGAAGTATAAATACAGATTAGGTGAGACCTGGCTCAAAAACTTGTAACTGTGAGAGGGACCTTGGAGTCCTAGTGAATGATCACTTGAATATAAGCCAGCAGTGTGTGCCAGTAGCCAAAAAAGCTAATATAATCCTTGGTTGTATAAACAGAGGCATAGAATCAAAATCACATGAAGTATCAGTACCGCTTTATAAAACCTTAGCGACGTCACACCTGGAATACTGCAACAAATGTTGGTCACTACACAGCAAAAAAGATGTTGAGATATTGTGCAAAGAGCAATTAAGATGACCAAAGGCCTGGAGACTAAAACATATAAAGAATGGTTGCACAATTTGGGTTTAGCTAGTCTAGAGAAAAGAAGAACTAGTGGTGACAAGATAGCAGGGTTCAATATTTGAGGGGCTGCCATAAATAAGAGGGGCTCCATTTATTCTCCAAAGCACCAGAGACCAGGACAAGAAACAATGGTTGGAAACTAGTCAAGGAGAAAAGCAACCTGGAATGAAGGAGAAACTTCCTAACAGTGAGAACAATTAATCAGTGAAATAGCTAGCCTTCAGAAATCTGGAACCCAGAAGAGCAACAGGCGATGGCTGGTATGCCCAGAGAGATGGCTCTGTGTGCCACTTCCGGCACACATACCATAGGGTCTCCATCACGGATATAGGGTGTCCTGCTTGAGTAGGGGGCTGGATTAGAAGACCTGCAAGGTGTTCTGCCCCAGCTACAGACCCCAAAGAATACAGCATGCAGAAAGTTTATACAAAATGTAATTTACTAAAATAACACAGTCTTTTTCAAAACAAAGGCTGTTAATAAACTTTCTTAACAGCCTACAAGAAACCAAAGATAAAGTAATCACAATCTTACTAAGGTTGGCAGAAAGCCCAGAAGCAATTTGCAGAGAATCCAGACGCGAAGTAGAGTGAACTAAAGTTGTTCCCTACAAATTGCTTCAGTCGGCGTTCCTCCTTAAATAGGCTAAGGGAGTGGCCAATTAGCCTGAAGCCTTACTCTCAAGGAGACCTCCTCCTGAGGAGCCACTCCTGCCTTTTGGCCACTCTGCGCACCCATGCATCAAGAAGAGGCTCCTCCTCTTCATCCTCTTCACTTAAAAGTCTTTTTGGAGGTTCTGAAGGCCCTGGCTGAATCCTTGCCTCTGGCACCACATCTTTTCCAGCCTCCTCATTGTCCAACTCGAGTGCCAGATGCACAGGCTGCTGGCGCAACACCACATCAGCCTCCTCGCTGTCAGAGTCAGCTACAATCCACACAGCCGCTGACGGGCCACAACACAAGGTCTTTTTCAGCTCTTTTCTATTCTAACGTGATAATATTGCTTGCATAACTGGTATTAGAAATGTTTATAATTTGTTTTAATTTGTAGGCTATCTTTTTAAGTTGTAGGCTAACTTGAGAAAAAAAAATGACCAAGCAGTAGTTGGTTTTGGGATACACAATGCAGCTACCTTGGAAAAGTGAAGATTCTTTGGATGAGAAACTATCAGACAATGCTTAGAGTCCAAGGACAAAAATTGTTTTCCTTTTTGCTTAAGTATCTGAATGATTTGGATCTGAAAATATGAATGTAAGAATTTTGGATTTAAGAAACTTCCCTCTTTTCCTCATTTAGGAAGAAGCTCTTTCAGATTCCTCATGCAGAACAGATGTTTGTGTCGCCCTGCAGGACATGCCATTTTTTGTAAGAAAATTGTGTGCTAATGGCCTGGCCTTCTGAAGCCATGCTCTATTTAAAAGGGGGGAATGCTTTTATTTAAGTAGTATAAGACAGGGGAAAAGGAGGGAGGGAGGAATAGGAGGAAATATTCCTGAAAGGAATTGATGAAGTCCAACCATTGTCAATTAAGGATGACATCATTTGTGTAATATTTTGAAGATTAGTAACATCTGCTTTTTAAAACATGGTTGGTAGCAACCCCTCCAGCTTAGTTGAAACATATGGGATGTTTTCTATGCACAGTGATCTGCGGGATGTAATGAAGGCAGTAACTAAAGAAGAAATGTCTTCTTTAAATCACAAATTCTTTTCCTTCAAAACAGTGACCTTTGCTAAATATTATCAGAATAAGCAAACAAGCTATAAAGAAACACAGGCAATGTGTTTTGATTGCTCTAAAACACCATTTCATTTCCAGAATAGGATTTTTTTCCAGCGAAAAGGGAAATACAGAAGTTTACTCATCCCTGTTGTACTTCATACCTGTGACCTGAAAGTCAAGCACTGCCTAACAGTCCTTGTATAAAACAAAATGAGAATGAGAAGTTGGAAGTCAAGACAGCTGCCCTTACAGCTGACAGTCAGATGCGTTATGGAGAAACAGATAGATAAGGCCTTTAACAAGAGTGATATTTCAGCAGAGAGCTGAGGCAACTGAACTCTTCAATAGATCACATAGCTATGTACCCAAGCCTGGTTTCCAGAAAGATTTTGGATCTTAAAGCACCCCCCACATTTTCTGTTGTAGCAACTGAGCAAAAAGATTAGCAACATCATATCCTTTGCTTCTGCATATTAGGGGAGGATATGAACTATGTCTGGAAGTCCTGGTGTAAGGGTTTCCAACAAGGCTACAGTTGTCTCCAATTTGTTCTTACCATCTGATTCTGACACTACAAAGTCATGTTCAAGGACCAAGATGATTTATTTAACTTATTATTGCAAATTTGTTAGTTTAGTTTACTTTATTGTCATTGCACATGGTACAACGAAATTAAATGTCGTCTTCAGTGTACATTATAACTATAAAAATAAAAACACAAACATACATCCTTTACATTCTATATAATTGAAATTGAAAACCCGATATTGCACTATACCATAGAATTCAATATGGTTATTGCCCTGGGATAGAAGCTGTTTTTCAGCCTATTTGTCCTTGTTTTTATTATCCTGTACCGTCTGCCAGATGGTAATAGTTCAAAAAAGGGGGCCCAGGATGAGATGGAACTTTAAGAATGTTTTGAACTTTCTTAAGGCAGTGGGAGCTGTAAAGCTCTTCCAAAGAGGGGAGAGGGCAATCAATGATCCTTTGGACAATGATGTTGATCCTCTGGACCACTGTCTTATATGCCACCATGCAACTGGCAAACCATGCACAGATGCAGTAAGTTAAAATACTCTCTATGGTGCAGCATTAGAAGGCCACCAGCAGTTTTTCATTCAGTTGTTGTTTCCTGAGAAGTCTCAGGTAGTATAATCTCTGCTGGACCCTTTTGACCAGTGCTGCAATGTGAGTGCCCCAGGTCAGGTCCTCTTGTAGGATAACACCCAGAAACTTAAAATTGGCCACTTGCTCCACTCAGGCTCCATTGATAAGCAAGGGCTGGATGTCTGATCTATTCCTTCTATAGTCCACTATGAGCTCCTTGGTCTTATTTGTATTAAGGGCCAAGTTATCGTCTCCACACCATGAAAGCAACCATTCCACCTCATCTCGATAGGCAGACTCATCCCCTCTGGAGATCAGTCCGACCACTGTTGTATCATCTGCAAATTTAATAATAGTATTACTAGCATGAGTGGAAATGTAGTCATGCACATAAAGAGAATAGTGTAAGGGACTCAACACACAACCCTGTGGTTAAGAATAAGGGCTGAAAAGATATGATTGTCTAATTTGACTCTCCGAGAGTAGCCAGACAGGAAATCTATAATCCAAAGGCAGATTGAATAAGAAAGCCCAAGATCCATAAGTTTAGACATTAGTCTATGTGGAATTATTGTGTTAAATGCAGAGCTCAAATCTATAAAAAGCATCCTCACATAGCCCCACCCCCCCCACCCCCGCTGTTCCAAATGCTATCCACTGTAGGTTGGCCAAGACATTTCATCCTGAAAGTCATAATTCCACTTTGAGTGTTCAATAGGGTAGCTGTGGTACAGGGATGGGCAGGTCATTGTAGATATGATCTATTTTACTGAAAAAATAATGTGGAAGCATTGTCATTGCCTGGTTTATAAAATGATTTGCTTCTAAAATAAATTTGCCTTCATTTTTAATCTGAATCTTTACCTAATGCATAGAAGATTTATGCCTAGGTAATATTATTGTTACTTTTAACAGAAATTCCTCAAGTAAAACTGGGCATACATAAGCCCACAAACTGCAGTGGTTAGAATGCCATATTGCAGGCTAACTCTGCCCGCAGCCTGGAGTTCGATCCTGATAGGGCTCAAGGATGACTCACTCTTCCATCCTCCCAAGGTCAGTAAAAGGAGGACCCAGATTGTGGGAGTAAATGCTGACATTGTAAACTGCCCAGAGAATGCTGTACAATACTATACAATGGTATGTAAGGCCTATTGCTATTACACAGGTTTCAATGCAAATACTACATACTACAAGCATTTTAAAAACATATCCCTCTAATGTTGTTTTTTCCAGCATAAATTTCCATTATGTACGATGTTTAAAATGTTAATGTTTTTATAGGTAAATTTTGTAAATTTTCAGGTTTTTTTTCAGAGATTTCTCTTACAAATGCAACCATCCCTGTCACAATACTATTTTTTACAGGATTTGTGAATTATACCTACAGTAATTCATGGTGAATATTTTTGCTAATGAAAAATGCAGAAATGCAGTTGTTTCACCATAACTACTGATAGATTTGATCCTGACAGCTTTTTGCCATGGTGTTCAAAACCATTGCAAAAAAGTCTAACAACTTATTTTCCAGGCAATCTCATATCCAAGCATTCTAATAATAATAATGAAAAAATATATTAACTTGCTTGAACTCCAGCTGGTTTTTTCCCCTCATTGTCTCATTCATTTACTTTATTTGAAACAGAACATCTTTTTAAAATAATATCAAGACAAACAAACTTTACAAACTTCCAAAAACATTAACAAATAACATGAGGAAATGATAAAAATATGAATAATAATTTGAAATATTGATAATAGTAAAACTTTTTCATTGAAGGCTTTTATAAAAATATTTTAACTGGTGCTGAACCAACAATAAGATTAGCATGAAGCGTCCTTTCCTGCATACTATTATATTAAAATGTTGTTTTCCTTATAGATATCAACTGCATCTTCAATGGAAAGTAATATTTGGCAAAAAGCAACGGCAATATTTGCACTTGGGCAGTTCAGAAGGAGACATCTTGTTCCTTCAAATTCTTGGTCCCTGAATAATAAAGATACCGTAAAGATAATAAAGATAAGGTGAAGTCTTCAAATTCATATGCATATGTATAATTACAGTATACAAGATAGATATATAGATATGTAGATATAAATGTTTTTCTATCGAAACACCTGGTCTACCCCAGCATGTGGAAGGGAGCACACTGCATCCCTTTCGCCTTTCAGCTCCAGTCCAGGAGCCTTCAAGCAGTCACATTCATGACAAACCATTTTATACCAAATTATAAATAATCCAAATATGGTAGAACCTCTGGTCACGAATGCTTCTGACCACGACCAAATCAGGTTCTGATCAAAAAATTCACAATTTTTTTCCCTACACCCGATTTCCCCTTCCGCGCCATCTTTTTTGTAAGTGCCAAATTTCAAAAATTAGGTTTGGGTCACAACCAAATCAGTTTGCGACCAAAGTTATGGAATGAATTATGGTCGTGACCAGAGGTTTCACTGTATCAGGTTCCAGACACTGGATTTTAGTATATTTAAAAATATACCATATATTGTAAATCAATAACAAATATATGGTATATTTATTAGCAAATTTTGTATATCACTCAAATCCATTCACATAGTGTTGATTTCCAAAGCAACAACAGTATCTACAAATCCATTATAATCTCCCTCTGAAGGTGGGATACATGGCTTCTTTGGCTTTGATCCTCTGGGGGTTGGTTGTAAGAATTTGAGTGAGGGGTTCCTTCCTAAAACTTGCTAGCATTGTGGTAGGCAGTGTGTGTGTGTGTAGCTGTAATTCATGGAAAAGGAGGGTTTAATTTGTACCACCACCATAATGAAAATGGTTTCTTTCAGATGTTATTTGGCCTAAAGCCACATTTCAACTCAGCGAATTCATATCATGATCATGGCAATGGAAGAAACAGCCCATTCACTTGAGCAGAAGTTCCAGATTAATTGAAGCCCCTCAGAGTTGTGATTTTAAATTTGACAAAAAACAAAGCAAAAACAAAAACATTTCAAGTAGCTTATTTAGCATTATGTGTAATTTAGGCCTCAGATTGGGCGATGTAGTCACTTGAGCCTGCAAAATGTCTTGGATCAACCATATTTCTGTTCCAATGCCAGGGACCCTGTGTTTCTCAGCTGAAAATTGGTTGACAGTCATCCCAGTCCTTTGGAAGAATAATGAGAACAAATGCTTCTATTCTCAATATATTTGACTTTTTTAAAAGTTAGAACGATTGGCAAAATGTCTTTGTTCTCTCAAACAGGTTTAAATGTAGTAAATGTATGTGTATGAATTAATGTGTGTCTATGTGTGTGTGTATTATGTATAATAGCTAGATAGCTGTATAACTGTATAGCTGTGTGTGTGTGTGTGTGTATGTATACATACATACATACATACATACATACATACATACATACATACATATATATATATATATATATATATATATATATATATATGTCTTTGGTTATTCGGGTCTTCTCCCGCGTAGAATTATACCCGCGAAAATCTCAGAAAACATATATATATATATATATATGTGTGTGTGTGTGTGTGTGTGTGTGTGTGTGTGTGTGTGTTTTATATATGTCTTCTCCCGCGTAAAATTGGAAATATCTTGGCGATGTTTCGACGAAGTCTCATTCGTCATCTTCAGGCTAGTGTTCTCGGCTTTGTGCTTCCAGGAGCAATGTGAGGTTGCAGCTATCTCTTCCTTTTAACTGCTAGTGGGGGTGTGAGCTGATTGGGTGGGAGCTTGGCTGTGTTCTGATTGGGTGGAGGTGTGTTCTGATTGGTTAGGGGCTTGGCACTTTAATAATAAAATAATTAGAGAAGCCATCGAGATAGAAAAACGCCCACACAGCATGAACAAACGAGACGATACCTCCCACCTACCAGCCATTTGGAAACCCGCCCTTATTGACAAATGAGTCCCTAACACGATGAATGACACCAGACCCACACTCACAAGAGCCACACAGGATGTCACCACCACATATCCATGCAGAAAGCAGATTCAAACCCACACTGATAATGAGGCACGACCAAGGACCAGAAGCCAGACCGCAGCTGCAACATTAGCCACTTTTAACCCCTCCAATCCATACATGAAGCCGACTGACACCCACCATGAAGAGCTCTCACAGCTACAAACACGAAGCCAAACAACAACACCGCAGCTCACCAGCTCAAATCCCTCTGCAACTCAGACTAAACCGAGCACAACCAAGTCCCCACCCAAACAGAACACACCCCCAGCCAATCAGAGCACAACCAACCCCCCATCCAATCAAAGCACAGCCAAGCCCCTAACCAATCAGAACACATCTCCACCCAATCAGAACACAGCCAAGCTCCCACCCAATCAGCTCACACTCCCACTAGCAGTTAAAAGGAAGAGACAGCTGCAAACTCACATTGCTCCTGGAAGCACGAAGCCGAGAACACCAGCCTGAAGATGACGAATGAGACTTCATCGAAACGTCGCCAAGATACTTCCAATTCTATGCGGGAGAAGACCCGAATAACCAAAGACCTACATATATATATATATATATATATATATATATATATATATATATATATATATATATATATATATATATATATATATATATATATGTTTGTTTTCTGAGGTTTTCGCGGGTGTTTGTATGTAGGTCTTTGGTTATTCAGGTCTAAAATTTATTTAAAACTTATGCTAAGCTTTTGTCGGCCCCTACCGACTTCATCAGAGTATAAAATCCCCAAATAAATTTTTAAACTTTTTTAAACATTCTGGAGATCGTGATGTCTATCGCTTCTTTTATAACTATACCTGGAACTCACATTTTTAGGATAATTCTTTATCTTTATCTTTATTTGAATTTATATACCGCCCTTCTCCTTGCGGACTCAGGGCGGTGTACAGCCAATTAAAAAACAAAACATACAAAGATTAAAATTCTGTAAAATAATAATATGAGTGGCCATAGAATTAAAAACTAACTTCATATTTAAAATACAACACTAAAATAATAAAATATTATAGGAATCAGGCTAGGCCGGCGAGCTGAAAGAGATGGGTTTTTAAAGCCCGCCGAAAGGTTGGGAGGTCAGAGATTGTTCTTAACTCTGGAGGCAGATCATTCCAAAGGGTGGGTGCTGCCACAGAGAAGGCTCTCCCCCTGGGGGTCGCCAGCCGGCATTGTCTGGCTGACGGCACCCTGAGGAGGCCCTCTCTGTGGGAGCGAACCGGCCGGTGGGAGGCAATTGGTGGCAGAAGGCGGTCCCGTAAGTACCCTGGCCCTAAGCCATGGAGCGCTTTAAAGGTGATTACCAACACCTTGAAACGCACCCGAAAGTCCACCGGCAGCCAATGCAGCTCGCGCAGGAGAGGTGTCACATGGGAGCATCCCGTCGCTCCCATAATCCCCCGCGCGGCCGCATTCTGCACCAGTTGGAGCCTCCGGGTGCACCCCAAGGGGAGCCCCATGTAGAGAGCATTACAGTAGTCCAGACGGGAAGTGACAAGAGCATGAGTGACTGTGCGTAGGGAGTCCCGATCTAGAAAGGGTCGCAGCTGGCGAATCAGGCGGACCTGATAAAAAGCCCCCCTGGCCACGGCTGTCATATGATCCTCTAAAGACAGCCGTGAGTCCAGGAGGACGCCCAAGTTGCGAACCCTTTCCGTGGGGGCCAATGATTCGCCCCCAATAACCAGCGATGGAGTCAGCTGGCTATATCGGGACGCCGGCAACCACAGCCACTCGGTCTTGGAGGGGTTGAGTCGAAGCCTGTTTCTCCCCATCCAGACCCGCACAGCTTCAAGGCACTGGGACATCACTTCCATGGCATCGTTGGGGTGGTCTGGGGTGGAGATGTACAGCTGGGTATCATCAGCGAACTGATGGAACTCCACCCCAAAACCATATATATGTATGTATGTATGTATGTATGTATGTATGTGTATATGTGTGTATATATATATATATGCAAGTCTTGGTGTATTCGGGTCTTCTCCCATGTAAGATTGAGAGCACTTTGGCAACGTTTCAGCAGAATCTCATCTGTCATCATCAGGCTTGTGCAAGGGGTCTTTTGCAGCAACTGCCGTTACTATTTCAAATCTGGTGCTGGTTGTCTGCTTTCCTGGGATGGCCCCACCTCTTTATTCTGATTGGTTGGGAGTCCTAGTCTGTGTCTATTGGCTTGGCTTTGGGTGTATGGTCGATTTTTCTATATCTATAGAATATAGATATAGAATATGTGTGTGTGTGTGTGTGTGTGTGTATTATATATGAATGTATGTGTATGTATGTATTTATATGTATATTATTGTATGTGGCAGAGAAACACTCAGAAGAACAATAAAATGGAACATTTTTATTTTAGAGGATACTTCCTCCACATAACTGTAACTGTTCAGGCATTTTCTATGCCCATTTAAAGCAATGGTTTTCATCATTCAAACCTTCCCAAACTTTGAGAGGGAGATTGATGATTCATAAATGTAATGAATGAATGAATGAATGAATGAATGAATGAATGAATGAATGAATGAATGAATAATTCTGGAGCTTATCCTGGTGAAATTCAGCATTACCTCCTGAGAGATTGAATTTCAACTGCAGTGTTTTTATTTATTTATTTATTTTGCTTGGGGAGATGAGAATTGACGTCCTGTATTTCAGCAAGGCACTGGAATTAGGGAAAATGGCTCTTACATATTTTCTGCTATATGGACCTTAGGGTTCTATGCCTCAAATACCTAATTTTCATTTGCTCATTTATTACAGATAAGAAGACACTCTTTTCTTTCTGTTTATTTTTCCATTGCTGCACATTTCATTCTCCTTGAATTCAATTTTGTTTGTTCATATACAATCAGTTATATTTTGCCCACTTAAACCAGAATAATTTTTGTAATTCTCAGTAGACATAATCTATTGTAGCTAGAAGTTTTTGAGTTGCTTGATTATGTATTTTCTTTCCTGCTCACCTATCCTCCTACCTAAGAAGAGGAAGAGGCAGAAAATATTGAAATACTTTCATGCAGTAATGAAGTGACATTTGTTGGTGGACTGCTTAAGCTGCTTGCTATGTGTTCCTCACAAAACATTTTCTTATCCAAGGAAGCCAACTTGGAAATACTCAGTATATTCTGACAACAACATAGCATTACGTTAACAATAATTTATTGATGGACACTTGGAATTAGCAGAATAAGTGGTTTGTTGGAGAGCAAGCTATGAGAAATCAAAATTTATTTCAAAATTAACTGGGGCACTTTGAATGTGTAATTGATTGATTTTGTGCTGTCAAGTCATTGCCAAATCTTAATGACCAAAAATTAGATTTTCTGATGATCTGATCCTAACCTGGTCATTCAGATCTTTCAGTGATACACTCATCATCATTATAACTGAGTCCATCCATTTTGCTGCTGGTCATCTTCTCTTCCTTTCCACCTTTTCCAGCATTAGAGCATTTTCCAGAGAGCTAGGTCTTCTCATAATGTGTTCAAAGTAGGATAATGTCACCCTGATCCTCCATAGATCAAGTGAGAACTGTGACTTGATGTTTTTGATGATCCATCAGTTTGTTTTCTTGTCTGTTCACAATATTCTCAAGTGTCTTCTCCAATATCAAAGTTTAAACAGGTTGGTAGTCTTTTTATCCTGCTTCTTCAAAGCCCAAATATAAGCAAATAATCCTTTCCATAATCCTCTCCATCTAACCATCTACCAGTCCATTCTCTGGCCTTTGAAAATAATTGTTAAAGAAGCAAAAGAGAAATTTTACCCATAGGATTCTAAGTCAAACACTTCCATGATTAAATGCTGAGATTTTCCACATATCTTTAGGTCACTCAGATATTCCTCTTATAAAACCTGACTACTTTCTTAAGGTGCACTTTGACAGAACATGATAAATTAGTTGGACTAGGAATAAAAGGATTTGCTCATTTTACCCATGAGTAAAAAAAAATCAGATTTATTGAACAAAAGCTATATTAGCTAGTTTAATAAATAGTCTAAAACATCCATAATGAGAGGGTGCATGTATGTGTAGCCCATGTTATGTACAACTACTCTCTCTTTTCTTTTTCAGTGTTGGCACCTAAACAGTCTGCTTCCTTGATACTTATTACACTTTTGATAAATTAACAGCAATTATGCCTGCTAAAAATGGGCAGGTTTCCAAAACATCTGGTCTGAATAGGTCAGGATTGTCCCTTTTCTCTTCTCTGAAGAACAGTTGGGACTGATGCAGTTGTAAGCATTAGCATTCCCAAGAGACTGTTACTTTACCTAATGTACTGTCTGAATAGCACGCTTCACTTCCACAACACCTGCTTACAGACTCTGAGCTGCCACTCAAATCCAGGCCAACAGAGCATGGGAAATTGGGAAAAGTGAGGAAAGAACACATCAAGAAACTGGGGAGGGAAAATCAGTGCAATGACAAGAGTCTGAGCCATGAGGAAATGAAAGCATGTAAAAGGCAAGGTGAAGAGGAGAAATTATTTTTTTTTTTCCTGACTGGGCTTTTATTTATGATCAGTCATATGGGTGATTTTCTATTCTGCCTATGAAATGAAAGAATGTTAGCTCAGTATTTGGTATGCTATGATGGAGAGATGGCACTGAATCTTGTTTACTTTTGGTGATGATTCCTCTATGGCAGCACGTTTTAGAACGTTAAAAGTAGTGATAGTAGCGTTAAAACTAAGAAGACTAAGGAATCCAGCTTCTTGATTTTTATGAAGAACTTTATGGCTTTTTCTTCCACGATTCAAGTACTGGTTTCTTCCTATGAGAAAGTGCTTTTGATGGCACACGTAGAATATCAAAAGAAACTTATTAGTCTTATATAAAAAATTATATATTAATAACACACATGGGAACATTTTCTGAATACAGTCCTGTTCTCTTTCATGGATTACTCTTCCAAGAAATTTATTGATTTGAACCTGAGGTTTTCTGTTCTTCCTTGCACTGGTTCCCATTTGTGTGAATATTTTTTAAAGAGTGACCCACCTTGAATCAAAGAGGAAGCAACTAACAAAGAACAGAATAAATCCATTGTTTCTTCTGATCAGGAAGTATAGGCCTACACATGCATTCCATGTTTAACCATCATCCCCACATTTCTGATATAATTCAGTAACAAAATCTTTTTGTTATTTTTTTCAAAAAAAACCTTTTAGCGTGCAAATTTTGGATGTTAAATTCATTTAAATCATAATTGCTTTCTTGTCCTGAAACATGTACACTTGGAATACCATTTTGTTCTAAAAATATTTTTTAACTGATACAAATCAATCCTAATCAATAATTAAACTCATAATAATAATAATAATAATAATAATAATTAGAAGAAATGATTTATCAATGATTTATCAATAATCATCTTGATATGCCTGACTGTAATACTTATTGTTTTGGGGGGGGTGGGGTGAACACAAAAGCTGATAACTCAGGTTTGAGACCTTAGCACTACTTGCGCCAGCTCCTGTCCACTAAGCAGTTTGAAAGTATGAAAATGAAAGTAGATAAATAAGTACCACTTTGGTGGGAAGGTAACAGCATTCTGTGCGCCTCAGCATATAGTCATGCAGGCTACGTGGCAGGGGTGAACCCTAAAATTTGTTACTACTGGTTCTGTGGGCGTGGCTTGGTGAGGGGGGGTAATGTGACTGGGTGGGCATGGCCCATTTTTTTTTTTACTTTTAAAACCATTTTTTACATGTAAAGCCATGTAAAAAAATGCTTTCAAAACGCTCTGATGATCCCAGCTAAGTTGCCTGATCGACAGGCAACTCAGCTGGGATCATCAGAGCTTGGATCGTCAGAGCCATTTAAAAGAAAAAAAAACTTTTTTACTTTTAAATGGCTCTGGCGATCCCAGCTGAGTTGCCTGATTAGCAGGCAACTCAGCTGGGATCGTCAGCTTGGATCGTCAGAGCCATTTAAAAGAAAAAAAAGTCTCTGATGATTGCGCGGCTCAGCTGGGCATGGGGGTGGGGGCAGGGATTTTTGCTATCGGTTCTCCGAACTGCCTGCCACCATCGCTACCTACTCGCCCGAGCCGGTTTGAACCGGGAGCATGTCACCCCTTCTACGTGGCTGTGCAAATGTCTTCAGACAATGCTGGCTCCTGTGGCTAAGAAATGGAGATGAATACTGCTCCCTCTGCCCCCAGAGTTGGGCACAACTGGACAAGGAAACTTTAACTTTATCATACTTTTAATATAGATTCTTCTCAAAATCCAATATAAAAATCACAAGCCTATGGTTGTACCTTCTCTCATCATTTTTAAATTGTTTTATGGAAACATGTGTTTGAATCTCATCTCATAAACATGGTTATTTTGAGTTGGAGTATATCTAAAACAGATTGGTTGTTCTATGAACCGAGAGACTTTCAGCCCTGAATATGAATATTCCAAGCATTTTTGTCATTAACCTAAGAAGTATAATACTGTAATTACAATATTATTAATAGTGTTAATATACTGAAGGCAAGAATCAATTAATTATTCAGGAGCTCTGCATTTTTCTTAAGGAAAAATAAGCTTTCTCCATCTTTACCCCCCACCTTTCATGGCTCACCAATCCAACAGTATAGAAACCTACAGCAGTTTCTTAAATCTCGTCTTTATTCGGGAATGAGTAACTCTTGCTATTATTGAAGAAGAGCTTTTTGATTGTCCTGCTAATTGCTCTTTTATTGCCCAAATAAAAGGGAGGCATTTTTTTTAAAAAAAGGTATAATGACAAGGATATAAATTAAATGGCAAAGAGGGACAAGTATGAGATAACGATCTACATTTTTTTCTCTGCCCCGTATCATTCACCATCTAAATATAATAGCTCCAACTGCTGAAAGTTTGACTGACTACCTTTGAAGTTGCCACTGCAAATCTTAAAATATATCATCCAGTGAAACTAAGTTGTTATGCCCAGAATGATTCGGCAGTTTATTTTCAGTAGACCCCACCCACATCAGCCCAGTCCATCAATTTGGCTTATACAGTGAGCACCCACCAAGTTCTAATAAAGTCACAGCTTGTGCTTCATCTAGTCTGTCCTACAGTTAAAGAGGTTCACAGCCTGAATCTGTTTTTTTTGTTTGTTTGTTTTTTACATTTATCAAATCTACTTAGGGCTATCACTCTTTCACCAGTCAAATCTGTAAATCAATCAACTAACACTTTAGTTGATTAATTGAGGAGGTAATGAAAAATGGGAATGGCATAAATCAGCAAAGCCGCAAGCTGAGGCTGCAGATTTTCTTTATTTCTAAGAAGGAATTATACTGCTCCTCTCTTTCACCAATCATTCCTACCTCAATAGGTGCCCCCAAAGATTTGAAAAATATGGCAGGAAAACTAGTATGGTAGAACTTTCATCCTAAATCAGGGGTGTCACAGCAACGTGACATATCAGAATTTTTTTCCTCTTTACTAAATCGGTTGTGGGCATGGCCAGCACATGATACATCAGGCCCATGGACCAGGAGTTTGACAGCCCTGGCTTAGATGCTTCGGTGATTGAACCAAAAGTATTCAGCATGGTCTGGACCTCCCCCCCCAAAAAAAAAATGTTTGAAATTTCAGGAGGTTAATAATAGACCTCTGTGGAGATTCTCAGTTATCCAGGTCATAGCTGTCTCAAAAGTGCTTTTTCAAAAGGCAATTGGTTGTTGGACTGGACTTCATTGAGGAGGAAGAAGAAAACATTTCAATTGTCATCCAAGATGCTTCATCAGTTGTGATGGTGCGGGATGGAAGGATAGGTTCTGACATACCTATCCTTTGATAGGTATAACTCTGAGATAACTCAGATCAGATATTTTGTGAAATCTCCAAGTCAGTCAGAATGTCCCCCCAACATGTGGGAGCGGGCATTCTGCTCCCTTTTGCCTTTCAACTCCAATCCAGGAGCCCTCAAGCAGTCACATTCATGACAAACCATTTTGTACCAAATTTATATTTTGCTGATAAAGAAATAAAGGGAAATATATAATTATATTTATATTTTGCTGATAAAGAAATAAAGGGAAAAATAGATCTATACTAGTCTTCCTTTATTTCTTTATCAGCAATATATATATATATATATATATATATATATATATATATATATATACATACATATATATATATATACATATATATATATATATATATACATACATACATATATATATATATATATATATATATATATATATATATATATATATATGAACTATATATATATATATGTGTGTGTTATATATATAACAAAGGAACGGAAGTATATGAATTAATCAGAGGAGTGCTGAGTTTCCTAGGTACTTTTACAGTGTAGTTCATACAACATCACATTAAAACTAGTCTCAGAGTTTATTCATTTAATTTAATCATATTTGTATATGAGTTTGCAGTGCTCCCTGTCTTCTAACTTTATAACAGAGGTATAAGAATCAACATTTTGGCTGTAAGCTCCTGGGAGACCCTGGATGTCTAGTATTTTCAGAAGACTGAAAAACAGCAATAGCAAGAGAAAAATAAAGTTAAAGAGAATTAGAGGAAATCTCCTCTCTCCGTTAAGGATCTAAGAAAATTAAAGGACGAAGTGGAATTATAATAGTGGGCTTTTCTTTCCAAATAAGAATGGGAAATTGGTTAATTTGCTTTATTTTTCAAAGATAGGTAATTTGCGGTTTTAAATTTGCACTTCAAAATTAAATTTCAAACCAGATTAGAGTTGTGCACTGATACACAGTATTTGGGAAAAGATCATTACCGAAACAGAGAAAAGTTGCAAAAACATTTGAAAATCCTTTACACTATACAAATCCATCAAAATATATAGATAGAAAGATAGATTAGGGGGGAATTGCATATTAAAATGTGTATATTTGCTTTGGGTTTAAAAATAGTCATTTGTTTTTATTTTAATTACATTTTTGTACCCTACCCCAATTTAGACTGGGATATTTACCTCAGAGTATGATAATAAAATAGATAATACCGTATTATAATAACTAGGTCTTATATATAAAAACATGGAAAACAAATAATAAGACGCTAAAAGCATAATAAAAATAAAGAACCATTCCCAAGATTATGCCACAAAACAATCAACTCATATTGAAAAGACTGAACTATTCACAAATTTCTCTGGAAACAATATAAACTGAAGGAAAATAAAATGAGGATCTGAATGAAAATTAGTATATTCTCTGCACAGGATATAATAATCATAACTGCTTTAAACGTACAAATGTTTCCAAGAATGAGCCTTCTGAAAAACATCCACAGAGAATGGGAATAATTTCACTATACAAATGTACTTATATACACTTCATACATGTAGTGTTTATAAACATTGTGGGCGGACAGCATTCTTATGGCTGTGGTTTATGTCACTGATAATAGAGCTATTGCTCAAAGCTAAAAAAAAAAAGAAGAAGAAGAAGAAGGGGGGGGGGAGAAGAAGCATCCTGTGTGTATTGCTCTGAAGGGCCCTCTCCCTGGCAACGTTTAATTCCCTGCCATCTAAGCTAATGTAGGGCAGAGACAACAGCACCCCCAATACATCACTGGATGTGACCCTGTCGAATCAGGGCCACTGAGTCCATCAGTCACATTTTATGTATTGCCCTTTTTACATTGTTTGGCATGAGATTCAATAGCCCCTATTGTCAATCTGTTATGGTTGGTCTGATGAGGAAGAACTTGTCTTCTCTTAGCCAACATGGCTCCTGCAGTATCTAGGAAGGTAGCCAAGTTTTGTGCTGTTGCCATTAGAAGAATAACAGCATAGAGGTTTTTCAGGTTATACATCAATGTTCTTAAGCTTATCTTTCTTATTAAGCATAAAACGACTGCAAAGATGGTTGTAGTGCCTTGGGTCATGTGTTTGCCATTTGTGGCCTTCCCAGCTGGCTTCTGATAAACAAAGTCAATCAGAGAATCTGGGATTCACTTAACAATAATGTGATTTACTTAATGATGGCAATAACAAAGGACATAAATTTGGGTATGACTTACATAATGACTGTCTCACTTAACAACAGAAGTTTCAGACCCAATTGTTGTTGTAAGTCAATGACTACCTTATATTTGTTCCCACAGTCTTAGAAATATCTGACAGCAATATTCTTTTCTGTATCTTGTTTATTTTTATTTATTTATTTATGTAGAAAATTTATATTGGCACCTACTTGCACAAGGCAACTCAAGGCAGTTTACAATGATATAAAAACAGAATATAAAATAAATAAAGAGAATAAAGAGAACAATAATAAAACAACCCACCCACCCACCATCCCTGCAACAACACACATTCATACTAGCCATTTACTGGGCTCCATTTACTGAGTTCCCAGGCCCACTGACAGAAGACCAAGTCTTCTGAAAGCGTGTTAGAGTTGTCTGGTTTAAATGTTTAATTAATTGTAAAACTTGAGTTGTTTACCTCTTGTTTATAAGAGGCATTTCTTCATGGTACAGTTCTTATGTGTGGAAATGTACATATAATATATTTATATAAACAGCTATCCCATTGCTTATCTTGCATGAACTTCTTTTTCTTCTCTTTGCCCCAAGTTGTTATTTTTCCTTCTTATCTCTTATATAGAGTTTCCATGGAGAGCTCATGGTTCTCTCTTAAAATCTCTTATACAAACCAGATAAAACTCCGAGAAACTCCTACAAGTGTTCACATATATTTATACATTTTTGTCTAAGAAACACAAGATGGGGAGATGGAGGATAACAGCAAATAAATTTAACTTTCTAGCTTTCCCAGATGAATGTCTATGGAGATTCTCAGTCATCCAGGTCATGGCTGACCCAAAGATGCTTTTTCAAAAGGCAACTGGAGTTTGTTTTTCCTTGAAGACATTTCACTTCTCAACTAAAGAAACTTATGGGATGTGAAGCAAAACATCTTCAAGGAAAAAACAAAGTCCAGTTGCCTTTTGAAAAAGCACCTTTTCCCAAATTAGTCATTTTATACAATGAAGAAGAGATGCACAGCATACCATTCTATTTTTTCCCTGAATAGATGAAAAGCAGCATCTATGGTTTTATCACTAAAGAAATGTTCCAAAGTCTTAGAGGTATAGCAATAAGCCTTATTATTAGCCTATGAGCCATGGTGGTGCAGTGGTTATGCTACTTCTGCTGACTGCTGGTTGCTTCCAGTTTGGCAGTTTGATTTTCGGCTCAAGGTTGACTCAGCCTTCCATCCTTCCAAGATCAGTAAAATGAGGTGGAAGACAGGACCTGAGGTGTTGTTGGACCAGTCTCTCAAAGCAGTTCATTGAACTGAACTTCAATAGTGATGAAGTGCTTTGAGAGTATGGTTCTACAACACCTCAGGTCCTGCCTTCCATCAAATTTTGATCAACACCAGTTTGCTTCTAGAAGCAACAGGTCGACAGGAAACACCGTCAGTGGTTAGTAAAGCTCAACAGAGACTTCATTTCCTTAGAGTCCTGGGGAAAAATCCGGTGGAACAATGGCTGATGACTTCTTTCTATCGGTCCAAGATAGAAAGTGTCCTCACATACTGTATAACAGTAGGGTACACTGGACAGCACTACAGACAGGAAAGCACTACAGAGAGTGATTAATTTGGCCCCCGAACACCACTGGATGACATTGCCAGGTCCTGTTGTTTCAGCAGAGTAAGGAAGATACTTAGGGATGATTCACAACCTGGTCAGTGCCTCTTTTCACTTTACCATCCGGCAGAAGATACAGAAGTATAGCCAGCCAGACAAACAGGTTTAAAAACAGCTTCTATCCATGGGCTGTTAGGCTTCTAAACACAATATAGCACCACAAACAGATTAATATGATGAACTTCACTGGTGCCAGTGTAGTGTATAATATGTATATATCATGATATAAGATCATACACCAGAGTAATATACATGTTGCACAGAATATGACGTACATATGGAAATGTATGACTAGTATTTTTCCTAACTACTTGTATAAGGATTATTCTTTATATTATTGATGTTGTCTTGTATTCTTGTATGGACTGCACCAGTAGAGGCTAAACCAATTTTGTTGTATACATGATATACAATGACAATAAAGGCTTTGAATTAATGAGGACCCAGATTGTTGGGGGCAATATGCTGACTTTGTAAACTGCTTAGAGAGGGCTCTAAAGCACTGTGAAGCGGTATATAAATCTAAGTGCTGTTGCTATTGCTATTACTAAGAAACATCAAGCGCTTCTGTCTTATGTTACACTTTTTCTCACTGCTAGAACCTGGCCTCTCTTTGATGAACTGCAAGACTGGGACAGGCTACTTCTCTAAACAGCTGTCTTTTACAACCTGGTTAGGAACAGGAAGTGGAGTGCAACAGAAAACCTCAGGTGTCTCATATTTTAGCTTCAAAATAACAACTTTGTAAAGCAGATAGGGCTGAGAGTTGCTCACTGAACTTGATGGATAAATAGAGACTTGGTTTCCTTAATCCCAGACTAAAACCTAAAGCTAAGATCCCAGTGCCACATGTTGCTACTGAAAACTTTGGATGTGGTGCATTAAGACTTCCAAAATTTTTAATTATGTAATAGGAAAGGAGAATTTACTGGCTAAGGTGCTGGACTAGGAGTGTGGAAAACTGAGTTCTGGTCTTGGTTGGGTAACTTTAAGCCATTCAGTTTTAAGAAGAAAGCACACCACTGTCGAAAATGATGTTCGGAGTCAAAATTGATTCAAAAGCACAAAAACAGAAAATAAGAGTGAAGGAGAAATTTTATAAACCAAAGGATAATATTATTAAACTGATTTAATTTTAATTAAACATAAATCAAGTTCAGTTGTTTGTCCTGGTCCCATGCCATGCCTAGCAGTTATCTTCACAGAGGGAAAAAAAAGGAATCCTACTTCAGCATAGATAATATATTACCTTAGTAGAATTCTTTCATAACTTAGCAAATTGTACAAATACTAGTATATTTTAGGGGGCTTATTTTTACTTATAAAACCTATTACCTATGAACAATTATCCCTACCTGCCCAGCAAGACAAGACACAGTTGCTTTAGGTGCCACCTATTAAACAATACCATCTTGCTCAGGAAAAATGCCTTCTCTGTCATTATGTCTGCCCTGTGGAATAATAGTCCTTCTGAGATCTAGCCTATCCTGACCCTCCTGGCCTTTAGAAAAGTCCTGAAGCCATGGTTCATCTATTGGGCATTGGGTCAAAATGTTGTGTGAGCTATCAGTTATGTGGCAATATATGTTTATGAATGATTGTGCCTGGTGCTACAGGCATTGACTGTGTTTCTACAGTTTTATTTATTTATTATAACTACTGATGCATTTTTGTGTTTGTTTCAAAGATGGTCTCTTGACATGTGGGCAGCCTTATAAATTAGATAAATAAACAAACTTGCAGATTGTTGGTTTATTATTTTTATTCATTAGCACAGAGACGAAGACAAATTATGACAAACAGAATCTTCTTTAATATAGTTTTATCTTTGTCATATGTGGCAAGTTAAAGTCTATAACTTTCTTTTCAATTTTCTTCCAAATGCGGTCTTGTAGTATTGCCTGTTGCAGGGGGATGTGATTAACATTGTGTGGGCCCTGTGGCATTTGGTGTTTTTTTTTTTAAGACTCCCTAATCCCTGCTTAATTTTATGAACTGTCAAAATGATTCTAAATATCTCTCCTCTTTGCATTTTCACCTCAGGACAAGAGTCCAGAGGTATGGATTTGTTGTACAACAGTGGACTTTAGGCAATTTTCATCTTTTAATGCCTGCAGCGTCCGAGGTTGAATTTGTAATAATAACCAGATTATCTCTGAAGGATCTCTCGCTTATACTTGCAAATGGTTCTGCAGGAAAATGCAAAAGATAGGAAAGGAAAAAAAAATAATTGATTAGAGGCAGGAGATCATTTTGTCACATAATCCCAGATGGAAAAGAAAACAAATGCTGATATGCTTCCTTCCTTCCTTCCTCCCCCTTTCTCATGCATTTAATGAGAGTTGAAGATAGTGTAACAGGAAAGACCAGTTTTTGAGGCATTACAACAGCAAAAATCAGCAAAATAGCAAGAGAGAAAGAGAGAGAAAGATGGAGATGTGGTCTGGGTCTATGATTAGGTTGCATTCAAACTAGTGCTTTCATCAGCCATTAGAGAGACTGTTAGATGCTGCTTGGCAAGTTTGAACGTGTATTAAACTTCTGAGGTATGGGACAACCTGAATAAGAGTACCAGATCTGCTGCTAGAGAAAATGGTAACTTGGTAAATGGTGTTAAAAAGAACAAAGTAATTATAACAGGAGGCAAGAAAAAGGGATGAAAGACAGCAGCCAGACAGGAGCAAACGCCAAATGCACACCGAGTGCAGATCAGACCTTAATTTACGATGATTCATGTAGCGACCATTCAAAGTTACAACAGCATGGAAAAATGTGAGAAAGGTTGAACTTGGCTAGGTGGCTTAGTGGCAAAAATGCTGAGCTTGTCGATCAGAAAGGTCGGCAGTTCGGCGGTTCTAATCCCTAGTATAGATCTCCTGCGTGAGGAGGGGGTTGGACTAGATGACCTCCAAGGTCCCTTCCAACTCTGTTACTGTTACTGGAATTGATTCAGTACATTGACTCAAGGGATGGCTGGCCCCAAATCTCTAATTGCACCCTGAGATGCCTTACAATGAGTTGCTTTTATGTCCAAAACTAAAAAATTATTAGGTGTATTAATTTGCGATAATCTGAGAAAGACCTTGATGTGGACAATTCAACACTGAGATGAATCTCTTTGCTTATACTAGCAAGTTTGTGCTTCTACTGCCTGTCAAGAACAACCTTGGCCTGAAGGGAAATCACTAAGTAGACTGCATGCCAGGGTAGGAAGATCAAAGGACAATTTTCAAAAATGGGGCTTCCTGTAGAAGATATTCTGTTCGAATATGGAGAGCAACAATCCATCTCTCATAAGCTAAGGTGCATACAATGTCCTTCAACATGTATGGAGGAAAACCTCATGCTGGTGACAGAAAATGCTGTCGACTTCGCCCTATATTGGACAAATGTTATTTAGTTTTAATCCTATTTCTTCTATATACTTTTTACATGTGTTACATTTCTATGACATATTTATACCTATTTTATTTGCTCCATGTTGAATGGCTATAATTTGTAGGTAGCTTCTGACATGAATAAAAAGAAAGAAAGAAAGCAGGTTTGTGAAGCATCCTTCTGAATACTTTGCACAAAATGGAAATATTTACAGAATTGCCAGAGAATTCTGTTAGAAGTACCATAAAGGCATCTTGCACTGCAAATCCTGCATTAAGTTTCGTCCAATTATGATACTCTATTTCTATATTTGACTGGTTAACCTTTAAAAATATTTAAATGAGATAGACCCCATTGACCTATTTTAGGCATCAATCCTTTTTTAAAAAAATATTTCTATTTTAATTTAAAGAAAGATGATATAGTTGTGTTATTCATGATGACACAATTTCTCTGGATATACATCCATAACCATTACTCAGATGACTAACTGAAAATTCATTTTCTTTAAAAAAAAAAAAAAGGAAGGAAGGAAGGGAAAGAAAGGGGGGGGGTTATCCATTGCTAAGGTCAAAGGAGATAGCCTAGTCACCTTCATTGCCCTCAGATACGGACTATAAATATTTAATTGTATCCCTCTCAAAAAGTAAGGGAATCAAGGTCTTAAATGCACCACTTCCCTCCTCCTCTTTGGTTGAGAGGGACACAGGTAACCAGGAAGGGAAATATTGGTGTCAAAAAGACAGATGATCAAAATCCATATCTATATCAAGATACAGAGAAACATTAGGTAGTCATCAATCATTAATGGAATCTGGAATAGATGAGATTGAGGAAGATTATACTCTGTGTATGTGCACGGGTGTGTTCTGTTTGGATAATGTGTTAAGTGGAATAACTCATGAGCTCTGTTAGCATTCATCCCTTATATTCCTTTTGTTAACAGGTTAGCACTCAAACCAATTCACATATCCGAAGCTTTATTCATTATTAATCAAAGAAGCTAAAAAGTCGATCCACTCTGGTTATATACAGTAGTTCTTGTGGTTTTCAAACCTTTAAATATTTAATGGTGTCATTGCTTTCCCTGTGGATGTCAGCCAAGCAGAATGTCTGGTATTAGAATCCCACTGGGTTAGGGAAAAGAAAAAGGAGGAAAAACTTTAAAACAGGTTATATATATGTGTGTGTGTATACACACACACACACACACACACACAAGAATAAAAGCATTTCACACTATTGTATTACTATTTTGATCACTTTCTAAAGAGATTATTTCAAAATGTAAAATGAGCATTGCTCGTGGTATACAAGTAGCAGTGAGATTTATTATTTTAGAAAGAAAAGACAGCAACATTCAAATTTGTGGAGGCTAAAGTTCCCAGAATGCTAAGGCGGGTTGAAGAAGTTAGCTACCTCTAAAATATAATTCCAAAGCATCTGGTTGAGAAAACCTGGAGAGGTTAGTCTTATAACACTCAGTCATTAACCCATTGAAATCTCCTTACCAGGAGATTTGACAGGACATAATTTCACTAACTTGGGTCAAATCACCCATTTTGGAGATACTAGAACATCATCCATTTTCTTCCAGAGGTTTGATCTGTGAGAGCACTGACCTCCCATTAGCCAGGCAGGCAGATGTTGCATCTTAACAGCTGAAGCTAAATCAGTATTTGAGAGATATGTTCTGTGCTATCAGGTTTTGGCAATAAGTTCTGTAAAGAAAAGAGTTTAATCATTGACTGAGTAGAGTTAATGTTATCCTGTACATATGACTATCAGTTTGGGGCCAATTTAATCCCTTTGGGATTAGTGATGGGGTTGATAAACCCTTTAGTGTTGTCACAATGTACCTCTTTTTGCCTCGGGTTCAGATAAGAGTATTGTGGAAGCAGGAGTTCAGTGGCTTGATTACTATAGTAAATGTTTACAAAAGAAGTCCTTATCCATTTTAGTCTTTTTATTAATATACCGTAAAGAACCAAGTATGATGCAAATGACAAGTTTATGTGATCAATTTGAAATTTCAGCAGGTCCCTAGATAAATCATGTGACCAATGACTAAGAGCAGGGGTGAAATGCTCCCGGTTCGGACCGGATCGCCTGATCCACTAGCAATGGCAATGGGTGGTTCGGAGAATCAGTAGCAAAAATCCCTGTACCCTCCACCCCATGCCCAGCTGAGCCCCGCAATCATCAGAGGCTGTTTTTTTTTTTTTTTTTACTTTTAAAAGCATTTTTTCTACAATCTCTTTGGCTCAAAAAATGCTTTTAAAAGTTAAAAAAAAGGCTCTGATAATCCCGCGGCTCAACTGGGATCACCAGAGGCTTTTAAAGGCATTTTTTTTCTACAACCTCTTCAGCTGAAGAGGTGGTAGGGGGGAAAAAAGCTTTTAAAAGCCACTGGCGATCCCAGCTGAGTTGCCTAATCGTCAGAGGCTTTTAAAAGCACTTTTTTCTGCAAGCTCTTAAGGTTGTAGAAAAAATGCTTTTAAAAGTAAAAAAAAAAAGGCTCTGATAATCCCGCGGCTCAACTGGGATCACCAGAGGCTTTTAAAAGCATTTTTTCTACAACCTCTTCAGCTGAAGAGGTGGTAGGGGGGAAAAAAAGCTTTGAAAAGCCTCTGGCGATCCCAGCTAAGTTGCCTGATCGTCAGAGGCTTTTAAAAGCACTTTTTTCTGCAAGCTCTTAAGATTATAGAAAAAATGCTTTTAAAAGTAAAAAAAAAAAAATGTTGGCCATGCCCACCCAGTCACATTACCCCACCACCACCAAGCCACGTCCACAGAACCGATAGTAACAAATTTTAGATTTCACCCCTGACTAAGAGGATGAGAATTGTAAATGTTTATGGAGATTCTCAGTCATCCAGATCATGGTTTTCCCAAATATGCTTTTTTAAAAGGCAACTGGACTTTTTTTGTTTTTCCTTGAAGATGTTTCTCAACTTATTCAAGAAGCTTCTTCAGTTCTGACTGAATAGTGGAGAATGGAAGGATTTATATTCCTTACAGTTATTTGGTCATTAGCACTCTTTCTGAGAGTCATTGAGGCCATTTGGAGGTTTATCTGTGCCTTCAGGGTCACCTGAGTAGTGCAGTTGATTGTGGAACCTTTTTGGAACTGCTGAAAGGACTATGTTGTAAACAGGAGATAAATGATGGTATAATCCTCCCCCTCTGTTGTGAAAGGGCTATTCAACTTTAACGTAAATGGCCTCTTTGACCCCTTTTTCAAACCAGAAGTCCTCTCTGTCCAGAATGTGGATGAGAATTGCAGTTTATCAACAAAAGAAAGGTCACAAGTCCTCCATTACAGTTTTAACATAAGTGACCCAAAGACAGAAGGAATTTCATTTGGTCTCCCAATGTGTGAAATGAAGAAATTCTGCATGCATACTCTCCCTGTGCAGGTTTTCAGACATTTAGTTCAGATAATCCTTCTCCAAGATAAATCATTGGGTGGATATTTCAAGAAAAGAGGGCAGGTTAACGTACGAACAATATATTCCCAGTAAAGCCAGAAAGTGCTACCTGTTTTACTACTTATAGATTTTCCCCTGACCTGCTTTTTAAATCTAAATCAAATCCCAACCCCCTTGAACAATCTTCTATTCACAAAAGAAAATTTATTACATTGACTGTAACCTTTGTGCTCGTATCCCATGTTCTGTTAGGCAGGATGAGAGTTGGAGTACGCAGGAACTTCCTGTGCAAAGCAGGTGTTATCTGTCTTGGTGTTTTACTCTGAGCATCAGACACTATAAGTTCTGTCCCATCCTTCAAAGTGAACACTTGTAGGTGGTATAATCAGCGAACTGGGATTCAGCCAGTTTGCACCACTTTGGGAGAACCGGTTGTTAATTTTCTGAGCAGTTTGGCACACTGGTTGTTGGTAGAAATCATTAGGGCAGAGAACCAGTTGTTAAATTACTTGAATCCCACCACTGGGTATAATCCATGTAGACCCAGGGCTAATTCACAAGATTAGTCCACCTTTGGAAAAGTGGCTTTTGCATAATATATCTCAAGGATCAAAGAAACAGCTAAAGTTAAATAGCATAGGTTTCCTGATCCAGTAAATAAAAGTATTGGATTGCTTTGCACATCTCCTTCAAAGCAATGATTTCACAGTTTTGAATCAAATCATGTCATTAATGTTTTTTCTCAGCTCTAGCCAGTATAAAAATCAAAAGAGGCCCATTTAATCTATTTTTTTTAAAAAAATATGGTAAAATATAAGTACAAAGGGCTTTGCTTTTTGTCAGCATGTTAATTATCTAAGCCCAAGTAGGTGGAAGCAGATAGTCAATATAGCATGACTTTAAGAAACTAAACAACATTGGATATATTTTGTAGTTCGGTAGAAGACCAAAAGGAAACCTTAGGCTGCTAAACTAGGCAGGAAAGTCAAAAAATGGAAGAAAAAATCCAGAAGAAAGTTATATAAATTTTTGTTTATTGTTTTTATTGAGACTGGAACATTCATTGCTAAGTGATCTCGTTGTTATATGAGTTGTGCTCAATATTTTGACCTTTTTGTCTGTGACCATTAAGCAAATCACTGCAATCATGAAGTAAATCATGACGTAATTCAGTGCTAATTTCATAAGGATAATAGTTGTAAGTCAAGGAATAGCTATAATGCATTGAAAATGAATGCATGTTTAAACAGAAATGTATTAACAATAATGATTTAATATATTAAATTTAATATTTTATTTAGGGAAGCATCTATAAAGTACAGTTATAGAAAGATATAATATATCTTCTAAAATTGTGTGTATTCCTTTATGAAACAAGAAAAGATTAAAAAACAGATAAAAGAAAAAAAGGGGGGAAAGGAAAACCAATAAAACAACAGATTCCCACACCAAATTATTAAGATTTTGTTAAACAAAAGCTCAAGAAGTGAAGACTTTTTTGGCAGTAAAGAATAGGTTATTACTTTTTTTTAAGAATACAAGCTTTGGTGAAATAAAAGGACAATATGCATAATTCTGATAAAATAACCGTAGCCTATGTCAAACTGTGTTCCTCGGGAAATTATAATATTAATATTGCTAATATTATTTATTGTTTGTAATACTTTTATCCTAGTTAACAGCATATTTATTATTATTATTAGTAGTAGTAGTAATAGTAGTAATTTTAAGATGTTTAAGTATACAATGATTGGCAGCAGCAGCTTCAATTCCTTCCTTCCTGACTGTTCAGCCAAAAAATTCCATCACTGCTTTTCAGATTTCTTTTACAGCTGTATCATTGTCAAATAATACACACTGTACATTGATCCCAAGGCAATGCTGATGATTGGATAGGATATGACAGGAAATATATTGACAACTTTTTCCAGAAAGAGAGGCAGTTGGAAGCCAAATGATTGCCAACTTATCAAGGAAACTAACAAAAACATATTTCTCCCCTCCCCACTTAGATGACTAGGTAGAATGATGGGTTATCCATTGTGTGATTTACTGAGGATTAAGTGAAGATTTGGGTTTGCACACCAGACCCAAAGAAAACTTGAATTTATGTTCATAGCCTTTGAAGAACAGACAAGGTCATAATTCAATCCCACTGAAGAACTCTTCTCCTGAAAAGCCCAGTTATGGCTCCAGTGGATATTCATCCATCCATTTGGTCAAAGGTGATGTGCCCTAGCCATGCCTCCAGGTAGTTAGAAAAAGATGAAAAAGCTTTCAGAACAAAACAGAGTAGAGGGAAGGCACCCTTTCAAGTTCCTGAAAAAAGAAGTACAATCATGATGAAATACAGCTTCCTAAAAACAGAGCAGTGAAGTAGCATCAAATGGTATTCAGAATTTTCCAATTTATGTTTTGCCTTTGATTAATTTATTTCTTGAGATGCCAGATAAGAGTCTTATAAGTAAAGGGGACTTTAATTGAGGGAAGTATTCTAGTTACAAGACAGTCAAAAACATTGCAGAATAAAGACATTCCTTAGCATAATGAAATAAGGTATGAGACTCCTTCAACCACTGCATTATATGAGGCCAGCACCTCTAAAAGACAACTAAATGAAGTAAACAGTAGTTGCTCATCTGAAAAGTTTATTTTTATTGTTTCAGGTTTATTTAATAGAAGAAAACTGAGAGCAAGAAACATTAAGCTTAAAAGAAATTTCAATTAATTAAAAGTAAACAAACACAGGTTTATAATTTTGATAAAATCGAAGTTTGGAGGTTTTTTTCTGAAGTACATAAATATATTTTACAGATAGAATAGTCCTGATTTAATTAACTATCTAAAATGTGAACAATATTCATTCCCACTTAATCTGTTTTCCTTCCTTTATATACTTAAAAAAATAATATATACTTTAAAAAAATCCTTGATATGTTCAAATTGAGAAAATAATTTAATGTTGGTTTCTTTGCTTGATCTTCAGGTGTTTGTTCTTGGTTTATGCTTTTGGATGAAATAGGAACACACCATAAAATTTTCAAACAAATAGAATTCTTATATTAGGACTGAATCTGTGTCAATTTTACAAATATTCATTCATAATGCTATTGTGCTAGTTTTCTACATTGATTTGTCATTTTCTTGAAAAATATAATAGGAGGTTTTTTAAAAGATCTTTTCATTTAAAAACAGCTCTGAGTATAACCTATTTAAAAATATGTATACATTTTAACCAACTAAATCCATTTTAATATATTTTTGAACAAATACCCTCGTATTTCTGTAGAATGACAAAGGGATTAATTGGATTGGATTGTTTAAATACATCAAATGAAAATCTCATGCACTAATGATATGTGCAAATTACCCCACCTAATATCATAAATAGCAATAGCACTTAGATTTATATACTGCCCCATAGTGCTTTACAATACTCTCTGGGTGGTTTACGATGTCAACATATTGCCCCCAACAATCTAGGTTCTCCTTTTACCAACCTCAGAAGGATGGAAGGCTGAGTCAACTTTGAGCCCGTCAAGATCAGACTCCAGGCTGTGGACAGAGTTAGCCTGCAATACTACAGGCTAACCACTGTGCCACCAGGGCGATTATATCATAAAATAAATTATATGATAAAATTTTATATGACTTTGTTTCATTTGTATTTTTTCTAGTTTGTCGTTGTTAAAAATATTCACCAGGTAAAACAGATTTGATTTGCAAAATACTGCTTTTGTTGTGAGGAATCTAGGCCAGCTGATGACCATGGCCCAGTCACTCTCCATCAGCCTAACTCACCTCACAGAATTGTTGTGAGGAAAATAGGAAGAGAAGAGGTTGCCTTGGATATGTTTGCTATCTTGAGTTATTTGTAAAAAATAATAAAGTCAGTATATATAATATTTTCATGGATTCTGCAAGCATCCTTGATTTTTCACTAAAATGTATGTGCGAAGAAATCTGTATTTGGACAAGAGGCATATATTTGGAAATTATGTGTTTTTAAAACTATATATTAGAATAGTTGCATTAAAATGTCTATCAAGGAAAGTTGCTTTTGATGAGGAATCGAACAATGCATGAAAAAGTTCACAACTGCTAAACAATAAATCCCCATTTTTTTAACCTCCTAGACACATGTATATGATTGTGGTGTTATTTTGCTAGAGGAATACCATAGAAAAAATAAGGCCTGCATTTAACTCTTTAAACATTTCACATTTGGAGGAGGAATGCAATTTGAAACTGATCACAATACCCCAAAATTTCTAAGAACAATTTCCCCCACCCCCACTTTGTACATTTCATGCCTGCAACAATGCTTCAAGTGCTTGCTCCCACAACCGCTCTTCTGATTTATGTCTGTCCCACAGCTCATGCTGCCTGCCTGGCTTTTCCACCCTCCACCTGCCTCTCTCCTGCTCTCTCTCATCTCATACCACAAGGGCTGTGAAGCTACACTCTGATCACCTCTTTCTCAATTTGCCACTTCCTCCAACATGTTGCACTCCCATGGTGTTTATCTTTCAGGAGGTTTACAACTATAGATAGAATCTGTGGAACTGTATCTACTTAGGAGCAGATACATACTTTTGCACCATCATCTTAATTGCTCTGCTGTGGCTAACCTGCCAGAAGATGTTTCTTCATTTTATTCTTCTTTATTTCAGGTTTTCAGATGATTACTGGCAAGAAAACTGGCAAGATGGGAACTATAGGCATAAACTCATCTGGGGTAATTAAAAACTTACAAAGGAAGATGGGTTTTGATATCTAACGTTTTTAAAACTGAATCTTCATTTTATGATGAATTTGAAGTGAACTCAAAGTGTATTTTAAAGCAGAAAAAGCAACAATAATACCTCACAAAATTGATGTACCTCATGCTACAATTCTATGCAGTCTTACTGGAAAATAAGCCACAATTAAACCAATAGAGATGGATAGATTGAAACTAAACAAATGGTGAACTAGTTTCCATTAACTGGCAAAGATAGTGCTTGCTCTAAATATTTAATTGAGTTAGTTTATTTATTGTACAGTATATATACTGCATACTCCCAACCAAATGGATTCTTTATGATTGATAATAAAGCTTCTTAGAGAAGCAATTTTTTTCAGAAATGTTGATATAATTAATATGGAGTTGGTTTTAAAACCAAGTCTTAAATTGTTCAGATATTTACAGGTTGATGTGGTACAGTTCTCACCCAATATTATTTTAATTCACTTTTCACATGGTAAGTTGCTTGGTAGCTTCTCGTATGAAAACAAGATGGAATGAGTCTTTTCCATTCTAAGTCTGAACTAGTTCAAGAAAATCATAAACAATTCCTCTCTACATGAGAAATTATTAGGTCATTCTTATGAAGAGAGCTTTGAAAATTCTCCATTTGAAACAGAGACAGGACTCATCCAATCATTAGTATTGAGTGTCATGATAGGATGTCAATTCTCCTTCTCCTCTTTCTACTGTCAGGGAGAAACACCTGCAATATGTTTTGCTCTCTGTTTGATGAGGATGCCACTTTGTTTGTCTTGGGCAAAAAAGTGCCTTATGTCACTCTTGCTAACATTATTAGGTGGGCACCTTTCTGTCAGTTGTGCTGAGATACTGGGCTAAGTCAGACACTTAGCAGAGGTGTTGTTTGCCACTCATAAACTGTGTCACTTCTTTTTCTTTTATGTGAGAATCACTTGACCTTCCATATGGAACTGAGTTTGTCATGTGAGCATTTGAAGAAGTCTGTTGGCAAGGAAGGATAAAACTAGGGATATAGAAATAGAAATAGGAAGGATAAACACAAAGCCAGATGACAACCTGAGGGAAAGCACACTATTTTTTGAGCAGGCAATCATTTTTCCCAATAGAAGTGGGCTGCACTGAATATATACTGGGATAGAAGTGGGAGAACCAAATGAAATTAAATCCAACAAATATAAAAATGGTATTTCTCAATAGAACATTGAATTCAAGGATTAAGATGCAGCTTTTATGGAAGGACTGTGCTCTCTCAGAAGAGATCAGTAGTGTCGGAATGTTTTCTGATCCTCAACTGTCTAGAGACATGGGAAATGAATCTTCTGTTATGAACCAATCACAGACAATCTGTGTAGCAGCCTTCTTGAAAATAGTCCTGTTCTTAAAAGCTTTTTATTTGGCTGTGAAACATACTCACTTGGGAATAGCATTTGTTTCCATCTCTCTCTGTCTTTTGAATAATCCTACTTGTCCCTCCTGTTTGGCAAAGGCTCCTGGTCCTATTGCCACTTATGCTTAGGAAGCCTTTTGATCAAATCAGCCAAACTGCACTTTAGTAAAAACTTCTTTAAGTTGAGCTGACTTCTGGGAACTACATTGGCATAACCCATGACTGACCTGGAAAAAATATGGAATAGTTTGTCATTGCCTTCTTCTGAGATTGACATTCTGGTCTACCTATAAGAAAGTCCCCAGACTTGCATGTGGATACACATGCAATTTAAGCTTCACAAAAGAACAAAAAGGCTAAGTAGGGTCACCAGGTTCCTAAGGAGCTCAACTCTGTTTTTAAAGACCTGATTCAGAGACAACTCTGAATTCACTGACCCCAAAATAGCCGCACTTGTAGTCAAGCTACAAGCTGTGGTGTTCAAATTGCTCAAAAAGTCAGTTTATTTCATGGAATGGACGGGAGATAAACATAGGCATTTGACTATGTACAGGTGGTCCTCAACTTACAACAGTTCATTTAGCAACCGTTCAACATTACAACCGCACTGAAAAAAGTGACTTACAACTGTTTTTCACACTTATGACAGTTGCAGTATCCCCATGTTCATGTCATCAAAACTCAGACCTTGGCATGTACTTATAACTTGGCATGTACTTATAACCCAGTGTCCTGGGTTCATGTGATCACCTTTTGTGACCTTCTGACAACAGAGACAATGGGGAAGCCAGATTCATTTACTAACCAGGTTACTTAAGTATTAACTTAGCAGCTGCAATGATTCACTTAACAACTGTGGCAAGAGAAGTTGTAAAATGGGGCAAAACTCACTTAACAAATGTCTCACTTAGCAACATAAATTTTGTGCTCAATTATCACTGTACATTGAGGACTACCTGTACATTGTGAATTGTGTTTAAGTTGGTAAACCAACCAGCCTGTTTATTGCTACTATCTGCTTATTTGTTACCACCAGAATAACCAGAAAGCTTCATTTTCTCATCATCATCATCATCATCATCATCATCTTGTGGGACTTTAGGATTCAGACTGACAGGCAGTTGGTCCACAACACACCTGACATAACAATAGTTGAAAAGAAAAAAGTATGGTTCATTAACATTGCAATACCTGGTGTCACACGGAGTGAAGATAAGCAACAAGAAAAAATCACGAAGTACCAGGACTTGCAAATTGAAGTTGAGCGACTGTGGAAAAAGAAATCATGTGTTGTTCTGATTGTAATTGGAGCCCTTGGAGCAATACTCAAAGGGTTACCCCATTATTTAGAAATTCTAAATTTACCGGACTTGAACATTTTGACTCTACAAAAAAACACCTTACTCGGAACAGCTTACATCCTCCGACGATATCTTAACAGTTCCTAGGTCCTTGGATAGGACTCGAGCTGCTGAGCTATTAACCGGCCTCAAAGGCTGTGAATCTCACTACAGATTAAATAATAATAATAATAATAATAATAATAATAATAATAATAATAATAATAATATAAGTGCTGTTTGAAATATAGAACAATTTATTTGATGCAACAAAAAGCACTTGGTACTTGACTACAACTTTAGAAGGACACTAAGAGTTAAAACTAGAGTTTGACTGTCTTCCTGAAGTCATATTACAGTGACAGAAGCTTGGATATATCCATTTAATCTTAGCAAAGAATGAAGTTCTTTTAGCAAAGCAACATGGTCTTTTATAGTTTTCTGGCAAGAAACGAAATAACTTTTTAGAGATTTTTTTTTTAAAAAATGAAGTGTAGAATATATTTTAAAAGTAAGCATACCCCTCTTCAGTTAAAAAATAAAGAATTTGCTGGTTTAGTGATGTCAAAGCTTTCGAGGAAGGGAACTGAACTAACAAGAACAAATTTGAACAATTATGATAGATGGACTTTCTAGTACAACATGATAGAGCCTTATTTATTTATATATTCATTTATACCTCTAAGGCTGTTCAGCTCATCAGCTCTGGGCAGTATACAGATTTAAAAATAAAAGCTTAGAGTAACAAGAGTCTGATGAAACAAGGCAGGACCATTTGAGTCTCTAGGAGGATGCTATTCTTGAGAGGGAAGCACCAAAACAGAGAAGTCCTGCCTCCTTAGTCAATCAGATGGCAGAGTTGTATGGAATTTTTCAGGACAGGCAAAAACACTGGGAGAACTCAAATAACTGAGCTCTTGTTTTATATATGACTTTGTAGCAGAGGTGAAATGCTACCTGTTCGGACTGCTTCGGTCAAACCGGTAGCGATGGCGGCAGGTGGTTCAGGGAACCAGTAGTGACCATAGTGCAAGGCTCCACCCACCCACCCAGTTGTCATTACTTTCTGGGTTTAACCAGGAAGTAACTTTTTTACCCTCTGCGCATATGCAGGATTTGCACAGCACGCGCACTTCCAAATCTACTTACCTTCCAAGTAGGGAAGGTAAGTAGATTTCACCCCTGCTTTGTAAGTAACAACCAGTATCAGTTGCACCCAGAAGAACAGTGCAGCTTTCATAGCAGAAGTGTCACATAATGTAGAGGGAATATAGAATAGCCTTGAAGGACAGAAGGAAGAGCTGTTACCAAAAGAGCCTGGGTAGCTCAAAGGCTAATAAGCAGACTAAAGCCTGTTATTAACATCCAGCTGTCTGCAATTGCACCAGTTCGGATCTCACCAGGCTCAAGGTTGACTCAGCCTTCCATCCTTTCTCAGGTAGGTAAATTGAGGACCCAGTTTGTGGGGGCAATAAACTGACTTTGTATAAAAATATACAAAGGTATGAAGGCTATTGCTTAATGCATTGTAAACCGCCCTGAGTCTTCAGAGAAGGGCGGCATATAAATCAAATTAAAACAAAAAACAAACAGTCATATATTGTAGTTGGAGCTTAAGCACATTTATCTAAATTATTTTGAGAATATGTCTCAGACTACATGATGCCCTACATGACACAAAGATGAAGTGAGGGAGCGAGGCGGGAATCACATTCAGACTTTCCAGATTCTGTTACTATAGCTGTTACAATAAAAATAGTTTCAACCTATATGGCATAGTGTCTTAGTCTGATCCATCTTGTAGGGCTGATATACGGGCATACCACGGCACACCTGTAACAGCTCATGCTGGCTCATTCTGGAACAGCTAGCACTTCCAAGTGCCCTTCAAGGGCAGATCCATGTAGAGCATATGTGGTGTCTAGGTTATGAGTGACCATAAGAAAGCCCTCCTGGTCCAGGAAAGGGGGCAGTTGGTAGAAACTTAAGACATTTCATGTTCTGCTTAAGTATAGCTTTCAGCATTAGTTACTTACTATGGCTCACTTGAACTGCAAGAAGATGCCATTTAGCAATGACTGGAGAGCAATAGTTTTTCCCCTTTGGAAAAATGAAATGGATGGTTCTGCCTTGAAAAATCTGTCTGGTTTTGATAGCCTGTCCCACACGATTCTTCCCGACAGCCCACTGGAAAGTAGCTTATGTTTTACGATTTTTTTCTGTTGAGAGGGTCAGATATTTTTATACTTCTCATTGATGGTTTTGAAAACCCTGCTGGAGAACCAAGAAATTCTATAATGAAGGCTTTATAAATCACACATAGATGTATAATATCCAATCCTATGGTTGCTTTTTTTTTCCGAGCATCTATATCAGAATGGGAGAGATTTAAACTGAAAAGTTTTGATGGACAATTGTTTCCTCTTTCCCATAGGCCATAGCTCCAACAAAAATAGGTCCAAAACTTTACAAGTTTATAAGTTACAAGCACATATTTCCTGCATTTAGAAACCTGGTAGTGAGGTCAGTTTGCTAGCAGACAATTATGTTAGGAAAACATAACATGAGAAAGTGTCTGTGAGGGAAGAGGTTAACCGCCTCATTTTCACCTATCACTTTTCTTTTGAAATCCACCATTACTCTTGAGTTATTTTCCATTCTATTTTATCTAACTTGGTTTTGAGGTTTTTTTTGGGGGGGTGGGATGTATGTGTGTGTTTAATCACAATGGTTTTTATTTCTGAAAGAGATTTCTAAGCAAGATCGCAGCAATCTTTCCTGCATTGTTCTGTTTCAGATATCTTACACCTGTAACCAAGATCAGTTGTTGCTGAGTGTTGGTTTCTACCACAGGGGGGAAGGAAAAACATAACATGAAGCCACAATCCGAATCACTTGATGAGTGAGCCATGAAATGTTTCTAGCAAAAGATGGTACAAAGAAAATGTTATTAGAAATTATGTACATAGATTAACTTTTCTCCAGTACATTGTTTAACAAGCATATCTAAGTAGCAAAAATCTCTAAGGCCGGGTATAATCGAATTCAGGAATTACATAAAAGTATCTACTTCAAGTATCTCCTCAAGATACATTTTAAACATTTAATATTATTCCTTCATGTTACTGTGTTTGGTAGCTCAGTCATCATGATGATGATGATGATGATGATGATGATGATGATGATGATGATGATGATGATAATTAGCCGGTTCATACTGGTTCAGGCTGGTAGCCCCGGTGCCAGTGGTGGGTTGCTCCCGGTTAGGTCTGGTTCTATAGAACCAGTAGTAAAACCAACAGGATGCTCCACCCACCCACCACAACATCATCATGGGTGATCTGTGCATGCGCAGAAATGTGCACTCCTGCTGCAAACTGGTAGTAAAGGTAAGTGGAACCCACCCCTGCCTGGCGCTATGCCATCCTATTTATTTATTTATTTATTTATTTATTTATTTATTTATTTATTTATTTATTTATTTATTTATTTATTTATTTTTATTTGGCTTATATGCAGCCCTATCTCCCAATAGACTCAGGGCGGCTCACAATAATAAAATGCACAAGCCACAATACAAAGTTAAAATCTAAAACCTAATAAAATTTAAAATTTAACCCTTAAAACCCCATCAGTCCAGGTCCAGGAACTTGAATAGCCAAGTTTTTAATTCACGGCGGAAGGTACAAAGGTCAGGCGCCAACCAGAGCTCCAAGGGGAGTTGATTCCAGAGGGTGGGCACTCCCACAGAAAAGGCTCTACCCCTGGGGGCCACCAGCTGACACTGTCTAGCCGCCAGCACCCTGAGCAGGCCCTCTCTACGGGCGCTGACCAGGCAATGGGATTTCGTTGCTGGCTGCAGGTGGTCCGCCAAGTATCCCGGGTCTAAGCCATGTACGGCTTTATAGGTCATCACCAGCACCTTGAATCTCACCCGTAGGACAACCGGTAACCAATGCAAGCCACTCAGGAGAGGTGTAGCATGAGAGTATTAGGATTGTCCCATCACAACCCATGCGGCTGCATTTTGCATCAGCTGAAGCCTCCGAGTGGCCCTCAAGGGCAGCCCCATGTAGAGAGTGTTACAGTAATCAATACGTGAGGTGACTAGCACATGAGTAACTGTGCATAGGGCATCTTGGTCCAAGTAGGGACGCAACTGGTGCACCAGACGTATCTGGGCGAATTCCCCCCTGGTCATGGTCATGATCTTCTAAACTCAACCGTGAGTCCAGGAGGATGCCCAAGTTGCACATCTTGTCTACAGGGGGTAAAACTTCACCCCCTATAGTCAACAATGGAACCTCTCCTATGAACCGAGATGCTGATACCCACAACCACTCGGTCTTGGCCAGGTTGAGTCAAAGTCTGTTTCTACCCATCCATTTAACCACATTTTCAAGGCCGGTGCATGCATGGAAAGTGCACATGCGGCGAACCAGTGTTAGCAATATCTGAAACCCACCTCTGATGATGATGATGCTCTTTTGCATTAAGTTTTCCATGTTTCATTTTTAAATGCCTTCGGTGGATCTGTTAGGTCAATATAAAATCATGCCCATCCCAGATATGGAGGCAAAGCCCCAAGAGTCACGTGTAAAGGTCTGCTGCTTCATTGTGATGCAGTTGAAGTGCCTTTTTGCTTCAGATTATTATGTTCACATGTTCAATTTGAGAAAGTTAAACTTCAGTTGGATAAACTGCTGGAAATTGGAGAAAAAAAATGGGGCGGGGGGCATAGACAAAATACTCTAGGATCGAAGTAATCCTCAAGTTACAACCACAACTGAGCCCAAAATTTCCATTGCTAAGTGAGATTGTGGTCAAGTGAGTTTCCCCCATATTACGACCCTTCTTGCTATAGTTGTTAAGTGAATCACTGCAGACGTAAAGTTAGTAATGCAGTTGTTAAGTGAATCTGGCTTTCCCATTTACTCCGCTTGTCAGAAGTCGCTTGCAAAAGGAGATCAAATGATCCTGGGACACTGCAACCGGTCAAAATTCAGTCACCAAACATCTGAATTTTGATCACATGACTGTGGGGATGCTGCAACAGTCATAAGTGTGAACAATGATCATAAGCCACTTTTTTCAGTGCTGTTGTAACTTTGAACAATCATTAAACAAACTGTTGTAAGTCTAGGACTACCTATAATCAGTTTAAAATGATGCCATGCAGTGGTGGGTTCCTCCTGGTTCTGCCCGGTTCTGCCGAGCCAGTAGTGGTGATGATATGCCTGCAAAAATAAATGGGTAGACCAGTGCCTGTAAAAATAAATGAGTAGATCACTGCCTGCAAAAATAAAAGGGTAGATCGGTACAGCTCTGCAAGCAGTTAAAAGCCTGGTAGACCACTACCTCTGCTAAATCCTAAATAATTGTCACATGACCATCAAGCCACACCCACAAAATAAGCCATACCCACAGAACCAGTAGTAAAAAAAAATAGAACCCACCCCTGATGCCATGGCACCTGTTGGAACCACATTACCAATCTAATCTACCTTGTGGTCCAGCAAAACATTCTGTGATGGTCTAGTAATCAATATTAGGAAAACATTAAGTACCATTGGTCTAATGACTATAGTTAATAGCAATTAAATTAAATTCATCATGTTTAACACTAAAATGTGGATTTTAAAAATATTTTTCTCTAACGCAAAATACAGTTTCGGTTCTGTATCTGAGCATGAAACGGATAATTAATTTTTTTCATGATCCTCTGAAGATTTTTTATCATCTTTCTTAGAGGTGGGAGATTGGGCGGAAATTTTTATAGATGGCATGAATATTCTTAGCCTGACAAGGTAACACCAGACAAGAACCTAGGCTTTTTTTTCCCTGGCAGCCAGCAAACACTCTGCTGCCCATTGGGAGACTAAGGAGACTAAGATAGATCTATTTTGGACTTATAAGTCCTCATCAGTTAGCCACACCCTCATCCCATGTATCCTACCTGTAAAGGTACAGTATTTGTTTTCTTTCCTTTTCATAGGCTTTATGTGTATTTCTCTTGAGCCAGGTTCTTCCTACGTAAACCAAGATTTTTATGCAGCCCTAGTTCAGTGAAATCACAATCCACTAGTTTCTAGGCTTTTTTTTTCTTTCTGGCAGCCAGCAAAGTCTCCCGGTTTTCTTCCGCGTAAGATTGGAAATGTCTTGGCGATGTTTTGATGAAGTCTCATTCGTCATCTTCAGTCTGGTGTTTTCTGCTTCGTGCTTCTAGGTGCAAATTGCTCCTAGAAGCACAAAGCCGAAAACACCAGCCTGAAGATGACAAATGAGACTTCGTCGAAATGTCACCAAGACACTTTCAATCTTACGCGGGAGAAAACCTGAATAACCAAAGACCTACACACACACACACACACACACACACACACACCTAGCTGATGTGTTTTTCTAAAGAGGGGAGGAGAAATATGCCATCCAGTGGTGCTAGTGTTGTCTTGCTGCTTGAACCTAGTGAATTTCCAGCACATACTGTAGGTCATATACTGTACATATTTTATTAAACCATTGAAAAGAAGTAGTTTTACTTCTTCTTTACTTCTTCTGTAGAATGAAGACATGTTTCTCATTATAGAACTTTTTTCATATCTCGTAGCTGTTTAGAACGACCAAAGACTTAATATTTCAAATACAAATAAAGTCCAAACATTTTCTAACATTTAGGGGAAAAAATTCCTGAGATTCATGATTTTGATGCCAGTTTAATGTAAAATAATTTAAAGGCTTAAGTGGGAGTGGAATTTCCAAATCAAATAGAGGAATTTTGCACTGCTCATGCAACATTCCCACCTATTATGGTTCCCTGCTCCCACTGAAACTCATTAACACTGCAATTCATAATAATATTCTGTAAGGCTCTATCTTGGCCTTCTAGAGATAGCCTAGGGAGGGAGGGAACTAAAGAGAAAAGAATATATATTGTGTGAACTTTTCATTTCCAGGAGCACAGGATTTCAGCCCATTAACTTTTAAAAGTTTATCCATTAGAGACAGGGCAGATTTTGAGACTTTGGCCTTTTGTCTGGGGACAGAATGCATTTGATTGCCCACCTGTTCATGCACTTTTGTCTTCATCCTATTCATTAATATTAATATTATTTTTTTGTTTATTGAAGTCCATAGGCCAATAAACTGGGGAGTGTGGAAACACTAAAATATTACAGCCACACATACATCATGCTTGTTATATTTTAACTAATGGGTTCTACTGCTCTGAGTCCCAACTATTACAATAGTATATTTGGTCATTTCAAACACTGCATCTTACCTCAGATAAGAAGGGACACGGTGGTTCAATGGCTAAGATGCTGAGCTTGTCAATCAAAAGGTGAGTAGTGCAGCAGTTCGAATCCCTAGTGCTGCGTAATGGGGTGAGCTCCCATTACTTGACCCAGCTTCTGCCAACCTAGCAGTTCGAAAGCACATAAAAAATGCAAGTAGAAAAATAGGAACCACCTTTGGTGGGAAGGCAACAGCATTCCGTGTTCCTTTAGCATTTAGTCATGCTGGCCACATGACTATGGAGACATCTTCAGACAGCATTGGCTCTTCAGCTTTGAAACGGAGATGAGCACCGTCCCCTAGAGTTGAGAATGACTAGCACATATGTGTGAGGGGAACCTTTGCCTTTACCTTTACCTCGGATAAAGCTCTTTCGACATGAAGGTCCTTAGGCTTTGTAAAGGACATGCTCTGGAACTATGTACTATGTTTGGGATAATTCATAAAATCTTATTTCAAGCATTAAAAAATGCCTCTTCTAAATTTATATACAGATAAATTGACTATACAGCATACATTTGAAAATAGATAAATAGACAAATATCCCATGAATTAATGGATTTTGAAAGCTATACAAATCTTTGCAAAACAGTTATAATTCATTACAGAATGGGGGTTTGTGGACAGAGCCAATGCAAGCTTTGGAGAAGATAGGGATTGCATGCCACTCAGAATTGGATTCAGCTGGAATAGCTTATAAGCTTACTAAAATAAATAGATTAAATAGCTAGCTCTATAGCTATCCAGATATCAACAGAGATATGATGAACAGCGAAGGCAGAAGGCCAAGCCGGCCACTTTTGTAATGGACTTAAGAAATCAAGTATCCTGAAATATTGGACAAGGGGATTGAGGCAGGTACTCTTATAGTATCAAAGACTCAGATTCAGCTTCTGTTTACTTCTGAAGTTTTTTATACAGGTATGGTACAAAATCGCATTTTATATTTTACTTTGCTACAAGTTATAGTACCTTATGGTAGATGTTTATTCAGATGATCCCTCCACAAAGAAAAGAGAAGGTAATGATTTGTGGGAAAAATAACACAACCAGAAATACCGCTGTTGTTGTTGTTGTTGTTCGGTCACTAGGTTCTGTTTCACTCTTGGTGACCCCATGGACCATAGCATGCAAGACAGGGGTGGGTTCTAAAATTATTTACTACCAGTTCTGTGGGCGTGGCTTATTTTGTGGGCATGGCTTGATGGTCATGTGATGATTATTTAGGATTTAGCAGAGGTACTGGTTTACCAGGCTTTTAACTGCTTGCAGAGCTGTACCGGTCTACTCATTTGTTTTTGCAGACACCGGTCTACTCATTTGTTTTGGGAGGCACTGGTCTACCACCAAACTGCCCTTTATCACTGATCAGCTGTAGGGCGGCCCTTTGAAGCCCTGCAGCAAGAGTTTAAACAGGTTTTTTTTTTCTTTTAGCCAATCAGCTGGGACTCAGGAGGCAGCAATAGATTGGGGGTGGAGCCAAATAAAAGCTAAGAATAACATGGGGTGGGGTGGGGGTGAGGGAGGCAGAACTGGTTCAGTGACATCATATTGTCACCATTACCAGCTCGGCGGAACCAGAGGAACCGGGAGGAACCCACCACTGATGCAAGACCTCTCCTGACCTCCACTGTCTCCCAGAGTTTAGTTTAGTTTAGTGTATTGTCATTACACATGGTACAACGAAATTAAATGCCGTCTTCAGTGTACATTATAACTAAAAATAAAAACACAAATATAAATCCTTTATATTCTATATAATTGAAATTGAAAACCCGATATTGCACTATACTGTAGAATTCAATATGGTTATTGCCCTGGGATAGAAGCTGTTTTTCAGCCTCCTTGTCCTTGTTTTATTATCCTGCATCATCTGCCAGATGGTAATAGTTCAAAAAAAAGGGTGCCCAGAATGAGATGGATCTTTAAGATCCATCTTAAGGCAGCAGGAGCTATAAAGCTCTTCCAAAGAGGGGAGAGGGCAATCAATGATACTCTGGGCAATGACATTGACCCTCTGGAGTACTGTCCTATCTGCCATGGTGCAATTGGCAAACCATACACAGATGCAGTAAGTTAAAATACTCTCTATGGTGCAGTGGTAGAAGGTAGAGTTTGTGCAAATTCATATTCATTGTGTTGATGACACTATCTACTCATTTAATCCTCTGCCATCCCCTTCTCCTTTTCCCTTCAATCTTTCCCAGCATCAGGGTCTTTTCCAATGAGTCCTCTCTTCTCATTAGGTGGCCAAAGTAGTTGATCTTCAGCTTCAGTATCTGTCCTTCCAAAGAACAGTCAGGGTTGCTTTCCTTTAGGCTTGACTGATTTGATCTCCTGGCAGTCCAAGGGACCCTCAAAAGTCTTCTCCAAAATTACAATTCAAAAGCATCAATTCTTCAGAGCTCATCTTTCCTTGTTGTCCAACTCTTACAGCCATTCATTACTGGTTGGGAAAACTATAGCTTTGACTGGAAAGGTGATGTCTCTGCTTTTTAATATGCTGTCTAGGTCTGCCATAGCTTTCATCCAAAAAAGCAAGAATCCTTTAACTTCATGGCTGCAGTTGCTTTCTATTAGTGATATTAGATATTAGAAAATAAAATCTGTCACTGCTTCCATTTCTTCTCCTTTTATTTGCAAGCAAGTGACGGGACTGAATGCCATGATCTTAATTTTTTTAAATGTTGAGTTTCAAAAACAAACTTCTGCACTCCTCTTTCACCTATATCAAGAAGCTCTTTAGTGCCTCTTCACTTTCTGCCATTAGAAGAAGTAAAATACAACCCACCAAGTACCTCAACAGCGTTCAGTCCACTCGTCAGTTACTATATGTGGATGTGTAGCTCCAAGGTCCATAAAAGAGGAGATCACCTGGTGAACATTTCAAACTGTGACCTGCCCCCTTAAAAAAGAAAACATAGGCAACTTTTTGTGGCCTGATAACCTCTTCTTTATATACTAAGTAGCAGTTGAGCAAGGGTAACTTAGCTTTGCTCAAGGCAAGATTAAAAGTCTTAGATAGCCAGTCATGTGAAGCAGCAGAAGGGTGTTTCAAAAGCCACTTGAATGACCCCAGCTCCCCAGCTCTTGACAGTCATACCCAGAGGCATAGAATATCAGAAGCAGATGAGAAAGATGACAATTTTTTTTTAAAAAAATACCATTAATATTTGAGATTTAGTTTGCTTTTTCAGATAAAATACTAGACAGGCTAATTTTGATAGGAAAACAGGAATCTTAGTTACCTTTTCTGCTACCTCAAAAATGCATTAGGAAACATTTTAAAACACCATCCATAAGCAACAATCAAGAATTATTTGCTATAATCCTACAATGATTTCTCTCTCTTTCAAACACACATACATTCACACACAAGTACATACACACATGCAAACGTAATTTCCAAAACATTAGATTCAAAACTTCCCCTGCTATCATGTACACCGCATTATTGGAGGATTCAAAAGTACATTTTGCTGTCTAAATAGAAGCCTTACAACTGTAAACCATGACTAATGCCATGGTTAAAAGTTCAACCATTTTTACAATTGCATATACTCAGAAATATAGATTTTTAGGAGCCCTTGGGTGAAACTGGAGTGAACAATGGAGTCATAGTTTAAACCTTAAACCTCAGAGAAAAATGCTAAGACCTGACCTGTACATCTGTTTTCCAGCTTTTCTTGTGATGCTCAGAATGGAAGTTCAGTGCAGCAACACATGAAAATTGCTGCTAAAAATTAGTAGTTCCATATTCACTATGTTATAGAATAACTGTATATATTTATTTTTTGAATTATTTGAATGTAAGGGTTATGAATATGAACTAATCATTTTTTTTTCATTTTTTAAAATTGTAATTATTTTCTCCTGCCCTTATTATTTTTAAACAATTCAGGGCAGTGAACATAATTAGTACTCTTTCCTTCTCCTATTTTCTCCAACACAACAACCCTGTGAGATGAGTTGGGCTGAGAGAGAATGACTGGCCCAGCTTTCATGCTTAAAATGGGACTAGAACTCACAGACTCCTGGTTTCTAGCCTGGTGCCTTAATAACTAGACCAAACTGGCTCTCTTTTTGAATTTTGAAAGGTTTTGTCTTGCTAACACAGGGCACCAAGTAGGTCTGAAATATAAAACATGAAATTGAAATATCCCTCCCTAACTAGTTTATGTAGTTACAGTTTGCCATTCTTGCTTCAAACAGAAAAAAATGAAACTATTATTCAGTTTTTAACCCAAAGATAATTGTGGCATACACAGAGATGCTGAGTGGATCATGCACATGGATCATGTCAAACTTACTTCTATTCTCCATTTTCCTTTAATACTATTAGTAACTGAAGGCATCTTTCTATGTAAGAACTGTCTCAGATGTATATTCACAAACAGAAGGTCTCAAATTTCAATGCAAACATTACAATTTTAACTGAAGAAAGTTCACTCATTCTGGTGAGACACACATGCACAAGTGCTACACTTGGGTGAAACTGCTCTTCTGCTCTGATCCAGAGTTGCATCCAGGATAAATCAGCAGATGCACAAATAAATGCTTTGGCAGTCAAAACTCTTCATGTTAAGAAAGGAAATCAAAATATTTTTGCTTCTATGAATCATTAAACACAGTTACCTTCAAATCAATAGAGGCTGAAAAATTGAATTCAGTTGCAAACAACTGAACCATTATTTATAAAATGAAATAACCTAGTGAGGTTACTTGCTCTTATTTTTGAAATTTTTATAGAACCGAACTATTGCATGCTAGAATATTCAAATAAAAAATAAATTAGATTACTGTTTTTTCATGGTACTTGCATTAATTGTTATAGAGCCACGATGGCTCAGTGGTTAGAATGTAGTAATGCAGGCTACTTCTGCTGATTGCTGGCTGCCTGCAATTTGACAGATCAAATCTCACCAGGCTCAAGATTGATTTAGCCTTTCTATCTTTGGTGGGTAAAATGAGGACCAAGCATATTTGGGGGCAATATGCCGATTCTGTAAATCACTTAGAGAGGGCTGTAAAAAGCATTGTGAAGCCGTATATAAGTCTAAGTGCTATTGCTATTATAGTGAATGCTGAAAGTCCTGACTGGCTGCTCCACATTCCAAATATTTTTTTTTAAAAAATGCAAAATGAAATTTCTGGTATCTAATTTATTATTTCAGTATGCCTTTGTATAACCTTGGCAATAAGATTCCTTTTTATGTAGCATATGCACATCTATACTAATTCAACTGTTCATATATAAAATTCAGCATATATAGATAGCCCTCATCCAATGACCATTCAAGTATTCAACCACTATTCATGGTTACAAGGGTGCTAAACAAGGGAATTTATGACTATTCCTTATAGTTGTGGCCATTGTGGTATCCCTATGGTCACATGATCACAATTTAGGCTTGGCAACTAGCTCACAATTACAATGTTCATGGTTTTCCCATGTTCACAAGATTATGATAAGCAGCCTTCACTGTCAGTTTCCAAGAATGTCAATGGGTCATTGGTTGGCAGAAGGTTGAACAGGGCAATCACATGACCATGAAACACAGCAATTGTGTGGGAGTCATCTAATTAAAGCAACTGGAATTGCTGCAATACTGCCATAAGATGGCACAGTCACATGACATCATGCTTTATAACCACATTGCTTAGCAATGAAGTTGCTGGACCCAATTATCATAGCTGAGCATAAAATACTTGTATTCCCAACTTTGTTCCTCCTGGAATATTTCTTTCAGATTCTAAGGGTGAGGAATCTGTGTCCATTTAGAGGCTGCTGCAATGTCTATTGTCTTCTACTAGCAGTGATATCTGCAGCAAGAGAATATAGAATAACAGAGTTGGAATTGACCGTGGAGGCCTTCTACTCCAACCCCCTATTCAGGCAAGAAACCCTATACCATTTCAGACAAATGGTTGTGCAATCTTATCTTAAAAACATCCACTGTTGGAGCATTTACAGCTTCTGGAGGCAAGTTGTTCCACTGATTAATCGACCTAACTGTCAGGGAATTACCATAACTTAGTTATGGCACCATAACTCTGCAATTATAGCCCGATCCCTTTTACATGCATTATATACTTCAGTCTCATGATTGTGGCTGCCAACTTGACATACATATACATATATATATGGCTTCGTGCTTGTGCAAGGAATATATGTATGTATGTATGTATGTATGTACGTACGTACGTACGTACGTACGTACATACATACATACATACATACATACATACATACATACATATATATATATATATATATATATATATATATATATATATATATATGGTTATTCGGGAGAAAACCCGAATAACCAAAGACCTACATACAAACACCCGCGAAAACCTCAGAAAACATGTGTGTGTGTGTGTGTGTGTGTGTGTGTGTGTGTGTGTGTGTGTGTGTACAGGTAATATCTCGGCCCATAAGCACCAAACCAAGAACATCAGCCAGAAGATGATGAATGTGATTTCATCGAAACGTCACTACTATCCTTCTAAAGATATTTTTACAATTACACAGGAAGAAACCCGAGATATTACCTGTACACACATATATACCCATGATATATATGATATATATATACACACACACATATATACTGCAAAGTCTCCAAATGGGCAAGCACAAAATCTGCTGCAGCCTAAAACCTGCTGGCTGCCAGAATGAAAAGAAGGAAAGAAAAAAACCCAGAAAGTAGTGAATGTGATTTCACTCAACTAGGGTTGCAGAAAAATCTTGGTTACGTAGGAAAAACCTGGCTTAAAGACACACACACACACACACACATATCTATTTTCTTACTTTTTGTAGGTTTTATGTGTGTTTTTCTTTAAGCCAGGTTTTTCCTATGTAACCAAGATGTTTCTGCAAATTTGGAGACTGCAAAGTCTCCAAATGGGCAAGCACAAAATCTGCTGGTTGCCAGAATGAAAAGAAGGAAAAAAAACCCAGAAAGTAGTGAATGTGATTTCACTCAACCAGGGTTTGCAGAAACATCTTGGTTATGTAGGAAAAACCTGGCTTAAAGAAAAACACAGATAAAAACTATGAAAAGTAAGAAAATAGATATTGTACCTTTAAAGGGGGGGATACATGAGATGGGTGTGGCTTACTGATGATGGCTAATGAGCCAGAAATAGCTATATAAGTCTTCAAGTCTCCAAATGGGCAAGCACAAAGTTGCTGGCTGTCAGAATGAAAAGAAGGAAAATACCCCCAGAAAGTAGTGAATGTGATTTCACTCAACCAGGGTTTGCAGAAACATCTAAACCTGGCTTAAAGAAACACACACACACACAACCTTTTTCGTAGGTTTTATGTGTATTTCTCTTTAGCCAGGTACTTCCTATGTAAACCAAGATTTTATTCAGCCCTAGTTCAGTGAAGTCACAATCTACTAGTTTCTAGGCTTTTTTTTTTCCTTCTGGCAGCCAGCAGACCGTTTGCTGCCCATTGGGAGACTAAGATAGATCTATTTCAGCCTTATAAGGCCTCATCAGCTAGCCATTGTGATTTCACTGAACTAGGGCTGCATAAAATCTTGGTTTATGTAGGAAGAACCTGGCTAAAGAGAAATACACGCACACCTGGAAACAACCTTGACTACCAATGAATGTGTTGCCTGAGAAGGATAGAATCCAGCTTTTAAATGAGCTACAAGTTTTCCAGTCACACAGAGGGAAAAAAACAGCTTTATGTTCATTAATGGCCACAGCATTACCTTCAATTATTCATCCCCCAGAGCTATTTTTCCTTACCTAGAAAGTGGAAGTTTAGTTGTTCAGAACAGATGATGGATCTTATAGCAAACAATTTAGGCTGTAGTCCTACAGCATTCTAAGTTTTGCATTCATGGCATACTGATACTAAACTTCAACAATTTAAAAACTGAGCAGAAATTTAGTTTCATTCAACTTTACTCTGTGCTTAGAAGCTTGAATTATACCACACTTTGAGCATGTATGTATAGCAAGAAAAAAAGTAACTAAATGCAACCAATATACATTTTAAAGGAAAGAGGTGAAACACTACATGGTATTGGCCCCTGTAGTCCCAAGAAGCTTGCCAGAGATACTGGATTCTCTGCAAAGGGCCTGCAGGAATCTTTCTCATTCCTTGTATCCAGATCAATCAGATCTATGCTTCTACATACTGCCTGCCACTTTTAGTATCTAATACTGACTGTTGTGGACTTTAAATAGTCTACCTTGTAAAAGTGACATTATAGCCTACCTGGAATCTGGATATAGACAAGAGTTAACCAAAGGTCAACTCTGATTGTTCACCCAAGAAGAAAGGATGGGTGGCAGGAAAAAAATTAAGTAGTTAACTGGACTGAAATAAAGGTTAAACATGTTTTAGGCATAAAGGTTAACTCTTAGCTTCCCAATTCTTTGTGACAGTACTAAGTACATTTCTTAAAGACCTTTCACTTTATCCCTTTTGACCTTTGATGCTACCTACTTGGCAGCTTCAACTAATGATTAGAAGGCTTGGCTTCTGGTGACAAATTTGTCCTTGTCAAAGACGTCTTGAAATTCTATTCTGTAGCTTGGTTTCCTCTCTGCAGCAAGGGCATTGTCCCAAATCTCTTTCTTGAAACTTCACCTCTTCTATTGAAGCATTGAACAAAATCTTGTGTTATAGCTGGAACTGCGGAGAAGTCCGCAAACTTTCTTTAGATTTTCCTGGAATGGCAAGTCTGTGGTCTTTATTTACTTGTCTCCATCCTTCTTGATTTATTTCTTAGTCACATCTGGAAGAGACATGCAGTTTTATTCTGAGCTGTTGCCAGATCTGTCAGAGAAAGAGATACTTTTTTAGATTCTTTAATATCGTGTATTTGTTTGGACCTGACTTATTTCTCCACTGGCTGAGTTTTTAAGCCTTCTTTTTATTTATTTACAAAAAACCCCAAGCATAATAAAATAACACTTTAGGTGAATAAAATAACATTCATCTAAGTCCATCTGCCATTGTCCTGTCATTCTGGAGCAAAAACTATGGGAAGATGCAGCTTTTAATTTATAAATAAACATTTTTAAAATGTCCAACCCCTCCCTCCAGTAATTTTGAGCACTTTACACAATAAAAGCCAGAACAATAAAGTAAAAAGATTTTTATATTTTTATATTCTTAGCAAAAACAGATCTTTATTCCTCCTCCTACCTCAATGCCTAAGAAAATAACCAAGTTTTCAGTGCCTTCCAGCAATTGCATTAACCAAATTTACACTATAGATAATCCTAAAGTTATGAATGGTCATTTAATGACTGTTCAAAGTTATGACTTATCCTTAAAAATACAACTATGGTACACCACTACCACCACCCTGGTCCCGTGATTGCATTTTGAGTGCTTGGCATTTGTCATGCCTTTATGACTGGTTGCAATATTCCACAGTCAGCTGATCGTTGTTTGCTGTTTTTCAGCAAAAAGCGGCCATTGGATAAGTTGGATTTTGTTTTACAACCATGTGATTTACTTAATGACCATGATGACTTGCTTAATGACCCTCATTAAATAAACGAACAAACCAGAGGTGAGTTCTAATTTTTTTTACTACTGGTTCTGTGGGCGTGGCTTATTTTGTGGATTTGACTTGATGGTCATGTGACAATTATTTAGGATTTAGCAGAGGTACTGGTCTACCAGGCTTTTAATTGCTTGCAGAACTGTAGCCATCTACCCATTTATTTTTGGAGGCACTGATCTACTCATTTGTTTTTCGATCATTCTGGTCTACCCATTTGTTTTTGGAGTGCACCAGTCTACCCATTTGTTTTTCAAGCGCACTGGTCTACTACCACACTGCCTTTTAACACTGATTAGCTGTAGGGAGGCCCTTTGAAGCCCCATGGCAAGAGTTTAAACAGTTTTTTTTCCCTTCTAGCCGATCAACTGGGACTCGGGAGGCAGCGAATAGATTGGGGATAGGGCCAAATAAAAGGTAAGAATAACGCGGGGGCCAGCGGGAGGGCCCAGCTCCTGAACAAAGAGAACCAGTTCGATGACGTCATATCATCACCGCTACCAGCTCAGCCAAATCAGGCTAAACCGGGAGGAACCCGTCACTGAAACAAACCAACAAACTGAGTCTGGTCATGTGATGACTTGACTTATGACTGCAATGATTTATGACCAAAATTTTGGGCTCGATTATCATCAGAAGTTAAGGGTTACCCTGTATCGTATATTGGGAGAAAATCATGTACAAGTAGTACAAACGATTATTACTCCTTAGGTCATTATGATCTAATGCAGTTCTGAGAGTTGGTTTGCTGTTGATGTATGATCACTTCTAATTCATATAAGCAAATGTAAGAAAAATGCTCCTTGATGAGATTAAAAGTCTATTCTAGCTTAGCATTTTGATTCCCAGGTAGGTATATCTGAGAAATCCTCACTAAAACATGAAGGCAATAATACTATTTCTGCTGCTTCTGAACCTAGAAAGCATGCTCAGCATGGTCATTATCTCTAATATCAATATAGCTTCCAAGTTGATAACGTTAGTTACCAATTCTCTTTAAACCATTATCTTTAAACTACCGAGCAAAAATTTAGATACTAATGGACTGCTTACTATTAATAGCAATATCAGTAGTAGATACTAGATGATTGGTTACAGTAAGTAAACTGTACCTGTTTCCCTGAAAATAAGACCCAACTAGAAAATAAGTTTTAGCATGATTTTTCAGGATGCTCGTAATATAACCCATACCTTCAAAATAAGCCTCAATTAAGATTGTCAGCCAGATGAGTGCACTTAGTACCAAATTTTCCCCCCAAAAAGACCTGAACAGAAAATAAGCCCTAATGCCTCTTTTGGAGCAAAAACTAATATAAGACCCAGTCTTATTTTTGGGGAAACACGGTAGTAGTAACAGTGATATAATAGGGCATTAAAAAAAACCACTTATAACAAAAAATTAGGAAGAAGAAGAGAAGAAGGCTTGATAATAACTATAGGAATAAAATATATAGCACCAAAATATATAGATGTAGATCTAGCCTGATTTCTTCTGATTACAGGCATTACTAAAACGAAATAAGTACCATTTTGGACACTTTTCCCCATCCACACTTACCTACCAGGAAACTGAAATGAGAACAGATGCTGTCTTCGTCACCTTTTTACTTTATCTTTTAAAATGTTCAGTTCTTAATACAATAAGAGAGACCACAACGAATAAAATGAAACAATGAATTTGCCTTTCATCTCATCTTTATTTATCTGTAAACATGTATATACAGAAACTCTGGTAGGATTGGTATAAATACAGGTCTATTTATTAATAAATCTAATATAATTCATTAGAGACTGAAGATTGAAGGCAAACTATAGGAGAAAGACTTTCTTATCTTTTTTCCTTTTGTTGTTACTGGGAATTCCAACTCTTAGATGCTATACTTCATGAATATAAAGTCATATTAAGAAAAGAAGTACATATATGCAAATCACTTGTGCACTGGGACACAATCTAAAATAGTGACTTCCTTTGCATTCCGCTGTCCTAATTAAATCATATTATTTCATACCATCTTCCTATTGGGTTGATCTAGGTAAGAGCTTTCATCTGCTTTCTCTCCAACTTGGATCTGGCAAAAAATATGCTCACCCAAGCCCAAGCTTTACTGCATCTCTGTAGAAAGGCTCGGCAATATTGTTGTCCCACAAATAAAGGTAAATATATGTGTCCCGGGATAATGTTGCAGGATCCAATCTGGATCAGTCATAGCTAGAGAGAAGTTCCCTGAAGTTGGGCTCCAGCATGAGTTTAAAAGCTTGGAAGATAAAACCTCTGGTCCCTGTGACCGACCCAGATTGGATCTTGCAATTTACAGATACAGATTAACAGAGTTGGAAGGGACCTTGTAGGTCATCTAGTCCAATCCCCACTCAAGCAGACCCTACTCCATTTCTGACAGATGGCAGTCCAGTCTCCTCTTGAAAGCTTCCAATGATAGAGCAACCACAATTTCTGAAGGCAAGCTGTTCCATTGGTTGATTGGTCTCACTGTCAGAAAATTTCTGCTTATTTCCAGATTGAATCTCTCCTTGCAGTTCCATCTGTTATTCCTTGTCTGGCCTTCAGGTGCTTTGGAAATTAGCTTCCTCTCTGTGGCAGCCCCTCAAATATTGGAAGACTGCTATCATGTCTCCCCAATCCTTCTCTTCACTAGACTAGCTATGCCCAGTTCCTGCAACTGTTTTAGCCTCCAGTCCCCTAATAATCTTGGATGTTCTGCTCTGCACTCTGTCTAGAGTCTCAACATCTTTTTTATAGTGTGGCGACTAAAACTGGATGCAGTATTCTAATATTGTTGTCCATACAATTTTTTAATGCAGGGCAGTTTCCGGGCAACAAATGGTGGATTCCTTACTATCCTTTCATTTCTCTGTCTCTATTACCTCCTTGCTGAACTAGAATGGATCAGATCCAACAAAGCTCTTGTTATGTTCTTATTTGCATGGCAGGGTGTGATTTGGGAAATTCCAGGTTCTCTTTGCAGAAAGTTTTTTTTTGGGGGGGGGAGGAATGAAGGAGGCTGGTTATAGAACTATCTCAAAGTCCTATTTGCCACACAGCAGGGGGGAAAAGTTTGATTTGTTTTATTTTCTATAGGATTCCGAAGGTCAGGAAAATCTCTAAGTGCTCCAAAGGCCATATTGTTTCCCCTGGTTCCATTCCAATTATCTACTCTATTCTACTTATTTTCAACTTTGTAACGGAGATGAGCACTGCCCCCTAGAGTTGGGAACGACTAGCACTTATGTGCAAGGGGAACCTTTACCTTTACCTAATTTATTTACTTTTACCTCCAGGGAAACATTTCAACAAACTGCCATAGGAGAATAGTAGTAAATATGATAAAAAAAGAAAAGAAGAGAAAATGTTCATTTGTACTGGGATTATGCATTTTCGATATCATTCTGTAATTAACATGATTTCAAGTAATATGTATTTATTTAAGAAATCGGCTGCCAAACTCACTCAACAGTGATTCCGGATGATTTACAGACATAAAACCCCAAATATAAAGTTCATTATACCTGCATCCCAATATTATCATTTGTCGCACAGTCAGCCAGATGTTCAAACTGGATTTGGCATATTTATCCTGCTATCAAGCCCTTCCCAAGATCATGGGATAGGCAGATGTTAATGTCTGATAGTTTTAGAAGCATCATTGCAGGATGTAAGCTGCCTTTTGCAATTGACTGATATAAATATTACTATGATTTATTAAACTTCTATGATGCCAACTCTCAATGAATCTGAGTGGCTTGCAACAATCAAACAGATTACAAGAAAGTCAATAGAATATAACTATAACCAGTGGTGGGATTCAGGCAGTTCGCATCTATTCGGTAGAACCGGTTGTTAACTTTCTAAGCAGTTTGGAGAATCGGTTGTTGGAAGAAATCTTATTTTGTTTTTTCCCACTTTACAGGGCTAATCCTGTAAGGAAAGCAGGAAGGAAACATTCTGGTGTTGTTTCTAGCCTAATATTTATTGCTCTACTTATAGAAACTGCCTCTCTGGTTAATTCTTATTACATTGTAACAGCTAAGGTGAAGCGCCCATCGATGTGAATGACATTGAGTTGGCCACGCCCACACAGTCACATGACCATTGAGCCATGCCTACCCAGCTGGTCATTAGGCCAGAGAACCAGTTGTTAAATTATTTGAATCCCACCACTGACTATAACATATATAATATAAAAATATTAGTATCATTTTTTACTTATACCTTTTGTTTTCTTCTTCATTGCCAGCCTTTAAATTATTCCTTTGGAAAAATTTGGCATCTTTTTAGTAACATTATTTTAGAAAAAATGTAAATGATATACTTTTAACCCATATAAATTTAATAAACAAATAAATTGAAACCTAATTGAAATTTGGGGTGGAAAATGATAATCAAATCTTATCAGATGTTCTTTATTCCGTGTGAGGGAATAAATCTCATACATGCAATGAAATAATTTGCTAACTAAGATCCCGTCCTGGAGATCCTAGAGAAAACTGCAATCCAACCCACTCAGTCATGTTTAAATGATCAAGTATTGAAGTATGGCAACATCTGACCTTAGCCATGACTGTGATTAATTTAGGTCTTGTTTAGCAGCAAACATACAGCCTGCAAAGTTCAAAGTATGGGTTCACACCACAGCAGTGTGCCCTAGAGTACATGTGCAGGTTTTTCTCATGCTGCGGCTTGGATTTTTATCAAGGGAGAGACAACTGTGCAGGGTCAAAATGGCAAAAAAGAGCATAGACTTGACTCGGTGCCACAAATAATCTCCCGTGCTTCAGTGTTCCCAGCTAAGCATGTCAGAAATTCCTAATATCTTTCATGCCATAGGTTAGGTGAGCATAATTAGATGATGTGTGAATTTGAAGAAGGAAGGTATAAAATGTGCAAAGATTTCCAAGAAAAATAAAAGTCTTGACTGGTTTCTCTACAGCCTCCTGTAATTGAAATAAAGTAGTGAGGCTGAGAAAATCCATCATTCCTGATGAGCTTTAGGGCACCAGTAAGCAAGACAGCAGGACAACTACAATGAAATCTCTCACACATCTCTGCACATGGAGACCCTTTTAGGTAAATGACCACCACTAGGAGGCTTGAGACTGATTGACTCCATAATCACCATTTCTTTCTTTTTTCTTTAAAAAAAATCCTTTCTATTTGTTATGACTTCATTTAGCATCTGAACATTTTCCCATTTCTAATATTCCTGTATAACTTTTGATTTTTAATGTTATAGAATAATGATTCTGCATACAATAAGTAGAAGAGACTACAAGAGAAGAGAAATGTTTATTAAGTAATTATGGTTGCTTAATCACTATAAAAAGTATAAACTTATAAAGATGCATAGCACAAGGTATCCATTTGTCGTTGGTTTAATGTAGGCTTTTGATTAAATTTTACATCTTTGCACATACAAAGGCACTTTGTTCCTCTTCATGGTCTTTGAAAAGGTTGATGGGCCATTTCTCCATCCTAGAATGTTCTAACAAGTATTCTGATTTATTACATTATTCTCCTTGTATGTACCATGTCTATTTAGAAATTATCGTATTTTTCAAAGTATAAAAGGAACCTTTTTCCCCCTAAAAGGGGGTGAAAATTTAGGTGTGTCTTATACACCGAATGTAACCCCGCCCACCCACTGGCCCCCACCCTTTGGCCTCTGCCTCCCAGCAGTTACCTCCTTGCAAACAAACAGCAAGAAAAAAACTGCTCCTTTCAGCTTCAGTATAGCCTAATTAGCACAAATTGATTGGATTGCCTTCCGACTCTCACCTGATTTGCTTTCAGCTGTTTTGTGCAGGGCTCTGCTGCTTGATGCAAAGAGGTAAATTGCTGGAGCAGATTTTTTTTTCCTTGTGCTAATCAAGCTGTGCTGAAAACAACAATGAAAGTTAAGCAGGCTGTTTGCTGTTTGCTGCAATGAGGTAAAATTGCGTAGAGGCAAAGGCAGATTTCTTTTTCTTCTTTTCCTCACCAAAAAAGGTAGGTGCATTTTATACTCCGCTGCGTTTTATGCTCTGAAAAATACAGTATACAGAAGGCCTTTTTTGTCCTTATAGTCAAACATACACCAGAATATTCCAAGTTGAATATGAGGCTGAGGATCGTTGCAGATATTTTGGGTTATTTTAGGCCTTTAGAGAATTCCAATTCTATTTAGGTTTTGAACATCAGTTGTAATCTAGAATCTTAAATGCTCTGATTTAAAGGCCTGTAAGGAATGACATTTATTCATTTAAAGGCCTGCAAGGAATGACAATAACCCTTTTCTGCCTCTGCTAACATGGCTGAGCACTGTTGTAATAAAATAATTCTTGAAGGATCATGAAGGAAGAATTAACGTGGGAAATACAGTAACATAGTTAGGTGTGTAAATTGTCCTAATGCTGCAGGACTTACCTTTCACTAAGATGCATTAATAGTGCATAGAGATGTTTGAGTCACAGAGAATGAACCCTCCTTGGTTAAGAATGTTTTACCTGGATTATTGTGTGCTCCTTGTGGGTCTATATGAGTGTACAGAGGTGGGGCAGGGACAGAGTGGGAAGACAAACAATCCAAGAATTATATAATGCAAACATTACAGCCATTCATCCTGAAATGTTACAGGTTTCTACAAGCACTTTTTCATTATCCCAGGAATGTAATGATTAATTAAATTATATGGAGATTCCCTGACTTTAGAGATTTAAGAATCCCCCCCCACAACCCTAAGCATGTTGTGATGATGGAAAATATTAAAAGCGTATACTCCAGAAAATGTAAGTTATTTTTATTCCAGAAATAATGTACGTTAAGTTTATTCCAGAAATAAAGATGATAAATGATTTTGTAAATACGTTTTGGAGGAAGTATCCACCCAGCCTGAGTGGATGTTTTTGGAAGAAGTTGGACTGGAACATACATAAATCTGGTATGTTGATTTGAGTGTTCACAAATGCTTATAAAGAAGATATTCATACTTTAACCATTAAATTATAGAAACAAAATGAGATGTGGACATCATTATGAGTACTTTGCTGACCTTTATTTATTTATCCTAGATTTAATAAGATAGTCAGAAAAGCTGAAATCAGGAATTTTGGGAAGACATTTATAAACTAGGCATCCTAAATATTATATTTTATAAATAAAAATAGAAATATAGATACATTTAAAAGATTCACTACTTGGATTTAGTTATCATTTTGGCTTTCTAATAAATATCCATATTTCCCCTAACTTCATAAAATCTTGATCTATTTTCCATTTCTAAGTTTTTTATTGTAACATATGGAGATTTTTATTACATATATAAGTTATTATAATTAAGTCTATAATATCCAGGACACATTGAGATTTATTTAAAAACATATTTGCGTTTTGCTGTTGATTCTCCATTTGGTTATTTGCTAATTATTGGCTTGTTATTTACAAATTTACTACCCTTACAGGATATCCATTATTCTTATGAGTGGACATCTTCTTTAAAGGCTATTTGTACAAAAGGGGGAAAAATGAGTGAGGGCAAGAAGGCAGAAAGCTTTGGCCCATCTACCTTTGAGCACAAAACAACAACAAGCATTCTGTGACCCTTGCTAAGGCTTAAAATAATATTTCTAGTACTGACATGATTTAAATTTTCATGAACAAATAAGCTGTTTCACACAGTAGAGAAACGTAATAAGCTAGGATGGGAACTGAGACCAGCCTGGGTCCTCTAAGATACCCCCCAGGACCTGGCAAGACTCAGTTCTCTCCATTTCAGGCACAGCCTCCTGTGCAGGTCTAATTACCTTTTAAAATTCATATCTAGAACCACAGGCTGCCACATGGGATTAAGCACAGTGTGCTTTGCAAATTGAAAATAAGATAGCTGTTAGACGTATACACTTGCCTCTATGATTACAGCAACAAACAATGGAAAAAACATTAATTTGCTTCTATTATAATCGAGGAACAAAACCTGGGATGTTGGGGGAGGTTGAGAGATGGATATTATAGGTAAGGGATGAATTTGTAAAGGTGATGTTCTGAAAAATATTTTTTTTAAAAAAAAAAAGAATATGTAGGCTCTAAAGGATAATTCTCTGTAGGGCAGATAACTAGCAACAACTGCAACTATAGCAAGTTATCAGGATTCAGGGGAAAAAATCATTAATTTTATTTGCAAAATGATGGGGGGTTTTTTGGGGGGATAAAGCAGAATTATTCAGTTGTGAGTCTAAAGTTTATGCAGGTGATAAGAAGAGGATGAGGAAGTGGGAACGGGCAAGTGTGGTTATAACAGCAAACCATGCTGGTCGGGTGTAGGATTTTTTTAAAGGTGCTTTATCTGCTAGAAATGAATACAGCATTTACAAATTGGAAATGACTCTGTAAACTCAGATAAGATTGTCTTGGTAATATTTTACCCAGGAATCAGCTCACCACTGCTTACTTTCAATTAGCCATCTAAATCATTGCCTATACAATCCCTGCTGCTTTGGGGCAGGCGGAGTTGGGGAGGGGCAGTAAGTTAGAATAGTTCCTGGGAGTTTTCATTCACAATGCTGAATATGGAAGATCTGTAATCTTCTCCTTAGCATCCATAGTTTAATGTAACTCCTTGAAAGTACTTTCCCTTAGCTGCTGTGAAAGAGTCCCCCACCACACACTTCTCTTTTCTTCTCATAAACGAATGTTGATTCATTATAGATAACCATTCCTGATTAATTTTGTTTTGACTTTAACTTTCGAACAGTAATGCTAGTGCCAAAGTTCCCTTTTCCAAAAATCCTTCAGCCAGATAGCAACTATTTTTAGACAAAAGTATATACTTTGTGGAGAGGAAGAACTAAATTTAGAGGTGGTGAAAAAATTAAAATCCGTGATTGTCATCAGAGTCTTGGCTGTCAGATAAAAAGTGGCAACTTTTTTTATTGATGTGTCTGATGAATTATAAATAAGTGGCTTTCTTGGATTTTATATTCAAGTTGTCTGGCTTCTGTCAACAAGATCCATCAGCTGAAAGATGTGAAGGACTGGTTAGTCAAAACCCCACTCATTAATTTTGCCAAGATGCACCGGTCTTATTTTTTTCCTAAAACTTATAAAATTCTATAGGCATATTCTTTAGATTATTTTTTAAATTTTTGCTAAAATGGAGATCAAAAATATTAGAGACATCAACCCTTGAATTATACGTGTATGAATATTAGTTTTTTCAGCATTTTGTAGCTGATAAATAATCTGTTTACAGGTGTTGGGCAATAGTCCTACTTAAAGGGCAGAATTATTTTTTTTTTCTGCTAATTGTTGATATCTAAGATAACTTACAAAAGCGTATAACCTTTCAGGGAAATTTTCCTTGCTTAAAAAAAAGAAAGTGGCCAGTTGAAAGATAAACTTGCCTTCACATCATGCTTGACTCTTGGTCTCTGCATGAAATCTCTCTGTTGCTTCTTTAACAATAAGAGGGAAGTGATGTGTCATTGTTCTTTTAAGCTTTTAGATCCCAGTCTAGGATGTGATTTTGCCAAAGACTAATTAGCCTAATGCTACATAACTTCCAAATCCAAAATTGGTCAATTGTTGTGCCCTGCCAAATAGTGGCAGAGTACAAAGCCTTATTTTTCAAGAACAGAATGCCTATATAAGCCCTCTTTGCTATCCTGGCTAAGAATGCTGGGAGTTGCAGTAGAAATGTTGGCAAAGGCTCCCTTGAGAGACACAACTCAAAGCTCTCAGGCACTCAAACAATTTCCAGAGATGTAGGTCATTGCCATTGTGACAGATTGCCTAATTCCTCTTTTGTTCCCAATTCTATAATGGCTTGAAGAGAGATCACCCTTCAAGCTGCCCCTAGAGAAAATTCAATCACGCTATTGAGTCAAAGTGTTCATCTGTTAAAAAAAAAAATTGAATTGTTTTTCCTGATTTTCCTGCCTCTTCTCAATAAGAGCCTTGGTCGTGCAGCAGATTAAAGTGGTGTTAAGTGACACCAGCGGCCTGCAATTACTGCAAGTTCGAATCTCACCAGGCTCAAGGTTGACTCAGCCTTCCATCCTTTCGAGGGAGGTAAAATGAGGGCCCGAATTGTGGGGACAATAAGCTGACTTTGTATTAAAAAGAACACCGCTTAGGGGGGCCCGAAAGCCCTACTAAGCAGGTATATACAAAAGTATATACCTGCTTAATGCATTGTAAGCCGCCCTGAGTCTCCGGAGAAAGGTGGCATATAAATTGAACCAATAAATAAATAAATAAATAAAATTTTGTTAAATTTCATAATTGTATTCTCCTCTTTCCTATTCCTCTTTCTGCTTCCTAACTTGGTTATCCATATTTATGAAAGTAATTTTTTTTTTATAAGTTGTACTTTGAAGAAATTCTACATCTTGCTTTTCAAGTAAATCACGTCTGTACTTTTAGTTATTTTCCTTCTATGTATTCACTGTGATTATCAACTTTATATACTAGACCTTTCCCTCATTCCAGTTGCCTGTGACCAGAGAAAGGATTTTTTTTTAAAAAAAAGAAGTTGACCTTTTCACATATTGCTTCTGCTTGGCCATTTTGATGCTAATAACTGATGCAATAATTGCCTACCCCATCAAAAGTCTTGTACACACACTGCATTGTTACACACGACTTGCTCTTTTTTTTAATTATGTAAAAAAATCATCACATTAAGCCCAATCTAATTACTGCAATGTATATTAGAAGCAGGGCACCATCAAAATTTTATTTAAATTAATCAGGTTTTGATTTAAGATATTAAATTCAAATTAATCATGTAAAAATGGAAATGATCCTTGACGTGCTTCCAGCTGTGACTTCAGTCTGTTTTCTCGTGTGAGTCACTTTCGGGATGTCTTGGGGGGAACATTACAAAAATTCACGCCGGTACTATTTCAATTAGAGTTATTTAGCAGGACAGATGTAAAGAATATGGTATAATTAAAAAGGGGGCTGATGACATGGCTACAGATTTCCAGGATCAAAATGGAAAAACAGAGATGGCTGTAACTGCAAATCAAAAATTGGTATCCTAGGTTCAGAGAAGCCAATGTACAGGTAGTCCTCCACTTATAACCATTTGTTTAGTGACTGTTCAAATTACAATGGCACTAAAAAGAGTGACTTACGACCATTTTTCACACTTACAGCATCTCTACAGTCGCATGATCAAAAGTCAAACACTTGGCAACTAGGTCATGAGTGTTGCAATGTCCCTGGGTCAGGTGGTCCCCTTTTGCAATCTTCCGACAAGCAAAGTCAATGGGGAAGCCAGTTTCACTTTACTATTGTGTTACTAAGGTAACAACTACAGTGACTCACTTCACAACTATGGCAAAACAGATCATAAAATGGGGCAAAACTCACTTAACCACTGTCTCACTTAGCAACAGAAATTTTGGGCTTAGTTATGTTTGTAAGTCAAGGACTACCTGTAATGTATCATTAATGGAGGAATGGAGTCTTCAGGTTTCATTGTTTCTCATCCCAACTCCCCAGAACAGGAGTCAGCAACCTGCGACTCTGGAGCTGCATGTGGCTCTTTCACTCCTCTGCTGCGGCTCCCTGTCACTCAAAATATGTGTCACAACTGTCAATGTGCGAAACCTGCCGGCACATGATTTATTGAGCTTTTCAACCCCCGATAGGCCAACCATGGATAAATCCAAGAAAAGAAAAAATTCAGAAGAAAACAGAACGTTTAATTCAACTACATATGCTAGTTTTGTGGCCACTCAAGAAATAGTCAGGCACAGGAAGGGTTTTGTGGCTCCCGGTGTTTTCTTTTCTGTGGAAAATGGGTCTAAATGGTTCTTTGAGAGTTTAAGGTTGCAGACCCTTGCCCCAGAGCAACAAAAAATTCAGATGTTATCACTTTAAAATACCATTAGCAGCCAGATATTACTTGACAAAAGAATTAGTGCATTCTTAAAATAATTTCTCTTCCCAGGCTTTGTTTTCACTAAATGGTTTCATAGATTTTTCAGAAATCCCCAGAAGTATCTGAATTTCTGTTTGATTGAAAACTAGTCAAACCAAGCAAAAAGATGACAGGAGGACAAAAGAATAAACTCTAGATAACCTCCTGGGCTTTTCCTCAAACTAAGAGTGGGCAGACTGTTAGGGGCCTGCTGGACTGGTCTACTGATGAAGAGGAGAAGGAGTAATTTGAGCAAGGAGCATCTAGGGATAATAGTTCTGGTGGGGTTGAGTAATTCTGAGTCCAGCAGAATTACTCAATTCTGGGTGAAGCAGATCCAATGAACCTCCAGTACTTCCTGCCTGCACCCACTGACAGCCTCTCAGACTCTGAAGTTTACCCGCCTAACCCCAAGAAGAGGCAACAACAGCAGAGGCCTGAGTTCCATAGGTCAGATAACCTGGCCAAGAAGATAGACTGTTCTACAATAAAGTAGAGAACACCACAATTCATCTTACCCCTATATTAATGAATTAGATGTTTAGATGGCCCAACCCAGCATTTCTAGACTCCTCATGAGAAGAAAGAGAGTGCTTACCTTAAGGGCAGATGATGAGCACAAAAAACAAGACCAAGACAAGATTGGAAATGCCCCAACTATTCTAAACTGTAGTACTGAATGCTAATTCATTCATGTTAAGATTGAGCAATTGATTTGGCCAACTTTAGTACAGGGCCATCACTTCATTGCAGACAACACAACATTTGAAACCAGCTAGTTAAGTCCTGTTGAATTGAAGTGTGTAAAAATATCTTTCTGATATCTACAGTAGCCAGAAATGGCTTTTGTCAGTGGTGGGTTGCCACCGGATCGGGCAAACTGGTAGTGGTGGTGGCGGGAAGCTCCGTCCACCCGTCAGGAAGCTTCTGCGCAGAAGCATCGTGCGTGCATGCACAGAACCATGAACGAACCGGTAGCAACGGGTTTTGAAACCCGCCCTGGCTTTTGTGTATATGCACAAGTCTCTTCCAACTAATAGAAGTGTTTGAAGATGTCCATGTTGCAAAGCCAGGCCGAAGTATAGTTTTGCATTACTTCAAGAAGTAGTCCTCAAGCATATGCATTGATTGATTGATTGATTCATTCATTCATTCAACACATTTATATACAGGTACTTCTCGACTTACAACAGTTCATTTAGTAACTATTTTTATGACCATTTTTCATCTTATGACCATGCAGCATGCCATGGTCACATGATCAAAATTCAGCTGCTTGGCATCTGACTCATATCTGTGATGGTTGCACTATCCTGGGGTCACGTTGCAACCTTCTGACAAGTAAAGTCAATGGAGAAGCCAGATTCACTTAACAAGCGAGCTACTAATTTAACAACTGCAGTGATTCAGTTAAACGTGACAAGAAAAGTCATAAAATGGGGCAAAATTCACTTAACAAATTTCTCTTAGCAACTTAAATTTTGGGCTCAATTGTGGTCGTAAATAAAGGACTACCTGTACCACCCACCTCACCTAAGTGACTCTGGGTGATTTCTTGGAATATTGGTAGCCCAGCTACTATTTTTTCCTCCTGCAAAGTACATTATTGATATTAAGATAATTTGCATTATCAACTCAGATTGGGCTGGGGAGGGAGGGAAATTCCAATGAAGTGTTTATAGATGCCAGCAAAGAAGGTGTCCACTGTTAGTGGTTTAATTGGAGAAGATAGCATGAAATGCAAATGCTCTGTTTTGTTATGTTATTACTGCAGTTGTCTGTACCTTTGTTACACTTGTAGGAAGAACATGAAATACTGACAGTTTCTGCTTCCCACTCAGAAGAAATATATACACAATGATTGTTCTTTAATAGTAGTTAAATATATATTTTTAAAACAAACCAGTATAACTTTTTAAAAGGTTTTTCTTAAGGTTCAGTCTTTACAGAAAACACTTTGTTGTATATGACTGCTATAAGTGAAAACACAGACGCTTCATGTATAAAATTTGTCTAATTACAACTCATTTGTTTAAATTTTATTTATTTATTTATTTAGCATATGGCTTTGTTTAAAAGGATGTGGTAAGCTTTATGTGTATGGTGCACATAGTTCATGATTTATAGTTCATGATTTGAACTATATAATAAATTGTTCTCCATTGGGTTAACATATTCATTTTTAGTGAAAATGCAGAGAACCAGTATGATCTCAGTACTTAGGATCTGTATAAAAATTGGGTGAGAAAACAGATACCCTAGAAGCCAGAAATAAAACCCAAAATAAAGTTGATATGTTAGATAAATAAGTGAAGAATATCAGAATGAAATCAGCATAAAGAATGCACATTACTTCACACAAGTGATACAAATCAGGTCTGTAGTCTCTAGATGAAGGATGCTGTGCTATGAAAAAGACTTTGAAGTAGTAGCTGATTTCAGTTTTGTTCGTTTGTTCAATTTCATGCATTTAATTTCCAGAGCTGCCCATCTCAACCCAGGCATTTTTTAAGCACCTTGAAAAGCCAAGTTTGCAGAAGTGATAAAATTTATTGAATGGTTATTAATGAAAATATCAAAGATTCTATCATAGCATTCAATCCCCCCACCAATTTAGCTTTGTTCATAAATGGAAGGACAGGTGCAACAGTGTTGGAGATTCTGGAAAGCAAACATTCAATTTTTGGATCACTTCTAGATCGCTAAAGCAATTTAAATGCATTTCATTTGATGTGATGATATCTTTTCCCGAAAGATTTGATTTTATAAAATTAAGTTGAATTGAATCTCCTTCAAACTGAATTTATCCATTTAAATCTTCTCACAGATTAATCCTTATCAGGTTCACAAAGAACAAATTTCTCAAGCATGCATCTCCAAAAGCATTTTAAAAGACACAAGAATTGGGGAAGTCTTAAAATTGTATCAGTACTACTTACAGTATGTACCAATTCTCTTGCATGGTAAATCACCTATTTTAGTGTGTGTGTATGTGTGTGCACATGCCTTCAAGTCAGTATTGATTCCTGGAAACTGCTGGACAAGTTCCTGCAGTTTTTTTTGGCAAGGTTTCATAAGTGGTTTGCCATTTCCTGCTTCCTAAGATAGAGAGTGTGAGTGGCCCAAGATGACCTAGCTAGCTTTGTCCCTAAGATAGGGCTAGGACCTATGGTCTCCAAGTTTTTCATCTGGTGCTTTATCCTCTGCACCAAACTGGCTCTAGGCCACCAAATATTTAATAATGTATTTAATAGTGTGAACTTTTATATATATAAGCCTTTAGAATAATTTACTATTGGACCCTAAACTCATTATTGTTATAAGCTAATGTAAATCATAATTTTGCTGGCATAATTGTATTGGCTTTTTTGTATTATTGTGTCCTTCCGTTAGACCTGTGATTTGGAGAATTGGGAATCTGCAGTGGGAAACAAATAGAATATATTTACTACAATTAAAAAGATAAAGATTCTCCTTACACATTTGTGCTAGTCGTTCCCGACTCTAGGGGGTGGTGCTCATCTCCATTTCAAAGCCGAAGAGCCAGCGCTGTCCGAAGACATTTCCATGGTCATGTGGCATGACTAAATGCCAAAGGTGCATGGAACGCTGTTACCTTCCCACCAAAGGTGGTCCCTATTTTTCTACTTGCACTTTTTACATGCTTTCGAACTGCTAGTTTGGCAGAAGCTGGGACAAGTAACGGGAGTTCACCCCATTATGTGGCACAAGGGATTCGAACCACTGAACTGCCAATCTTTCGATAGACAAACTCAGCATCTTAGCCATTGAGCCACCGTGGCCCTCCTTTACTACAGTTAGGATGAGTATTTTTAGCTTTTTATTTTAAAAAGAATTGCTAATCCCCTTGTTAAAAACCCTGACTTTTCAGCAGGACTCATTTGTTCTAAGGTTTTAAAAATTGTTTTCATTTCTCTTCTTCCTAGGTTCTGAAATAGTCATGAGGAGGACTATTACCATTAAAAGTGAATGAAATGGTGGAAGGCTGCTTTAAAGCTATTTGTAACATTCTCTCTCTCTCTCTCTCTCTCTCTCTCTCTCTCTCTCTCTCTCTCTCTCTCTCTCTCTCTCTCTCTCTCTCTCTCTCTCTCTCTCTATATATATATATATATATATATATATATATATATATATATATATATAGGTAAGCCAAGCATTATTGATTTCAAAATATATCACCAAATTTAGTTTGACTTATCCACAGATGGCCTTATCTGTGAATATAAATACCAGTTTTTTCCCTCAGCTTTTGAAAACTAAGCATATATCCCATACAGGTAGTCCTTGACTTACAACCATTTGTTTAGCAACTGAAGTTACAATAGCACTGAAAAAGTGACATATTATCGGTTTTCACACTTACAACTGGTACAGGATCACATGATCAAAATTTGGGTACTTGTCAACCAATATGTATTTATGATGGATGCAATATCCTGGGGTCATATGATCACCATTTGAGACTTTCCAACTGGTTTCTGACAAGAAAGGCAATAAGGAAGCCAGATTCACTCAACAACTCTATGATTCACTTAACAACTGCATTGAGTTACTGAAGGACCAAGGTGAAAAAGATAATAAAATCACTCACTTAACAACCGCCTTGCTTAGCAACAAAAAGTCAAGGATTACCAGTGGACTTTCACATTTAAAAAAAAAGTATCAAAAATGCCCCATCCATAGATAAGCCAATTGTGAAAATTAAAATGTATTTAAAAAATGTGAGGGTGTCAGCCTTTCTAGGTAGAACAGAAAGAAAACCTAATCAAATAAGCTAAGTCTACTTTATTGTAAAACTATATTAACATTATCTTGCAAGTCTGAAAGTATAATTCTCCTCTTGACTCCTCAAAACTAGGGAGGTACCTTCGGAGCCTCTTGTTCCACTCACTATCCAGCTATGGGCAATGCTCTTTCTTATCTGACCATTCCCTTGGCAGTGTTTCTTCCACCGTCTCCCAATGTTTTTCTCACATACCATTACAAAGGATTAACCTCTCATTTTACAGGATGTTTTGGTTAAACATTTTAAGTCAGCTTTTCTGCAGATGGACTTTATAGGTACAGGGAGTCCTAAACTTACAAATATTCATTTAGTGATCAAAGTTATAACGGAACTAAAAGAAGTGACTTATGACCATTTTTCACACTTATGACCATTGCCGCATCCCCATGGTCACATAATCAAAATTCAGACACTTGGAAACTGATTCATATTTAGGATGGTTGCAACATCCTGGAGTCATGTGGTCACCTTTTGCAACCTCCTGAGAAGCAAAGTAAATGGGGAAACCAGTTTCACTTAACAATAACACTTAACTGTGTTATTAACTTAATAACTGCACTTAACAACTGGGGAAACCCCAGTAAATGGGGAAACCAGATTCACTTAACAACTGTAGCAAGAAAGGTCAAAAAGTGGGCAAAACTCACTTAACAAATATCTCACTTAGCAACAGAAATTTTGGGGCTAATTGGTCGTAAGTAGAGGACTACTTGTATACACAATATTTCATTTTTGTACTTTAGTGCCCAAAATATTGTCTATGGATGTAAGAAAGTTAAACAGAGCAAGGGAAATCCTTGAAATAACTGCATTGAACCTTCAGGGTGCAGCTGCTTTAATGCTTCATCAGACCTCTTGAAGGCTTTGTTCACTCTATTTATGAACATGGTTGCAAAGAATACATATTCATGGCCTAATTCAAATTAGGTGCTTCTGTATAAACTGGAAGTCTGTACAATGATTAGATTTCTGATAAGAACATTCTTCAGAGTGACTCCGCCCCCCTCTACATACACCATTGCTTGAAGAAGTTAAAATAATGTTTTTAAAGAAGCAATAAAACACTTCCAATATATGGTACTTTAAATACTATCATGAAAATATTTAAAATGAAGAAAGATAGTCAAAGGCAATACATAAAAACCAACACTGCCAATAGTTTGTAATAAACAGTGCCAACATATTCAAGTTTCTAAGATGGCAGATTTTGCCCAATGCCTTTCATATTGTTTTGGAGAAAGATTCCTTTAGATCAAGTGACAGATATTCTCAAGTAAGCAGAGATACAATTGCAGAGGCGGTTACTATTGTACATAATTAATTTTTCTCAGTTAGCAACCCCTGAAGTCATTTCAATCTATGAAGTCATGTCTACATGTTCAAAATGAGAATAATAGGTCAAAGAGAACATAGATATAACAACCTCTTGAGAGCCTAATAATTCACACATCAGTTCTGATAAGCAGGTAGCAAGGTTGCTGTCTCCATGGAATTGATACTTTCTCTTAAAAAATTCATATGTGGATGACTCAAGACTCTGCAGCAATACCAAAATAGTAAAAGAATAATTTGAAATGCATAATTCACATTTATACAAATTGTAATCTTGGTGTTTTATGCCACCATGTTATTGATCACAGTTCACAAATGCTTGTTATATAAATAAGCTCCTTTAGGAATTCTACTGAATTCAAAATGAATTCAAGTATACACCTGGAATGAAATCTGTGAGATTAAATCAGGACTTTTGTGATTTCAAATTAGTTCTGAGAAATTTAAATATGATTTTATTCTAAATAGGTGTAAATCTGGATTTGATTCTGGTTCCTTATATGAGGATATGCATCTTAAAGATAAGGAGTAAAAAGAAATTATGTACTTCATTTTAATTTTGAGAGGATACCACACAAAACTATAAATAAACTGAAGAATGCACCCACATATATTGAAGTGATTTAGAAGATTCTTACTATTGATAATAGAAGTACATTATATTTTTCCTGTTTTTTATTTAATAATCTTGATGAGTATGCCATACCTTCTTTCTCACTTCAAGAATATGCCAGAAAAAGCATCATTTTGAAGAAAAATGATCATAACAGCTTATTAGAAATAGCGAACATTAGGGAAGCTGCAATTGTAGTACTGCTGGTTTATTTATCTATTTATCTATATATTATACCTCCAAGTTTGCCAAGAACTCATGGTAATTTACAACTCTTCATTAAAATATCAGTACAGTAGAATCAACCCATTCATGATAAACAAACTAAAATTAAAATAATAAAACCTAAACACAATTACAACGGGCAGAAACTTTGTTAACCAATGAATGAAAACAAACCATAGTAACAATAATCAATTTCCCCAGACACAGAGTTCTCTTGAATTTCCTGGTTTATATGTCATGATTATCACAGCAACAAAAACAATAACAATGGGAAGAAAATAGCTTCATCATTGTTCTATTATTGAAATGTGTCTGAATAACTCAAAGGCCAATTGTTGACTTGCCAAGAATGAATAACAAGTCTTTAAACTGTTTGACAAAGTCTTCCTCATTACTACTGAGTTCTCATCATTGCTTTGAGGAATTGGAAGAAATGCTTTGCAGAATGGGGAGAGGGGTACATTTTGCCCAATGATGAAGAACACTTCTTTACTATAGGCAAGCCATTATCTCTCAGAGCCTTTTCCCACTTGCATCCAACTTTATAGTAGGGATACCTTTTTTTTCCTGCTGGGTGTCAGTTTTCAGTTGCTTTCTTTTAACCCAGACCATGAGTCAGACAGGTTTAAATCATTCTTAACTCTAGAAGTGTTAATATAGCATTCCCTGCTTTTCCTGATACTACCTAGAACAGCCTTAAGAACTTTGACTCCTATTATATAGGAGAGAACTCAGGTAGCTGAGAACAGAAATATAGGTAAGAAATCCATAACGGAAACAACCAATTTCATGTCAGCATTCTTTCCTACAACTCAAGGATAGGTGTTGAATATTTCAACAGTATGGAAAGGGGGAGGAAGCGCTTACTGTTTGGGGGGGAGGGAGAGGGAGAGAGAGAGAGGAAAAGAGAGGCTCTTTCTTCCCATTGTCTCTATGGCGCTCCAGAAACTACCTCAGAAGAAGTGAACCTCATTAATATAGACAATGGCAAGGAGTTTAACCAGAACTCTTGAGTTTAGTACTGCTGACCAGATGGATCTATATGACAATGTGCTAGCTGACAACTCACAACCTTGTGAAAGTTGCACTAGCAGCTCTGAGCCACCAGTTGAAAGCTGCCAAGAACAGTCTCCTAAGTCAAACAGCAAATTGACTGCTATTTTGTATACCTATAATGGACCTTGCAATAAAAGGGCTGTGGTTTATATTGGCAGCTTTGTTTGGTGGATCCCTGGTCAGCAATTGACCAGAATATGTTCATGATGTTGTGGAGTTGAAATTTGCTGAGAACAGAGCCAGCAGCCGGTCTAAAGGATAGGCAGAAATGACTATTGTTTCTGCGAACTCAGTCCATACATTTCCAGAGCTGCTACCAGGGAAGATTCTGAATGGGGATAAAAATGAATTTGGCTAACCATCAAAGTTGGGCTTTGCTGAGCACAGTTTGAAGCACAGGCCCAAAAACGATTGCCTCCAAGAGCTCTCTCAAGGTGTTCTTCAGACCCTGTTGATGGCTAACTGACTCCAACAGAGAATGCTAGCCCACCACTATCCGCTGAGAAACCTGTTTATCTATCTTCAACCTCCTCCCCTGTACTTCCTCTCATGGGGCTGCCTCCTCCAACCATAACACCTCTTTTACCATTCATGCCTTCTCCATCTCTACTTCCCGTACCCATCCAGCTATGCCACTCCAAGGGCAGTGCCACTGTTCTGCATTTCAATTCAGCTTTCTTTCCATTCCCAAATGTAGGCATGGGTCTCCACCTGATGCCTACAGCAAGATGTCTGCTTCATTTAATCACAACAGGTGAGAGTTGGGTCCATTATCTCCTCCTGTTGCTGAAGCAGAATTTAATATCCTGATCAAGCAATTTCCACTAAAGCCATATCCAAAGCTATATCTGAAATAACAGTGATGCTGTTGAGACCCTGCTTATAGACATCGTTGTGCTTATTCAGTCCACATGCAGCAAATGATAAACAGTATTGGGCCTTTATCTCTTCATTTAAAGATTGTCTTCATGGCATTGAAGCCAAGTCTTATGGCATGGGCACTGGCGGCAGCAGCAGATCCTCCAGAAAAAGATATAGCTCACACAGTAGGTCATCCAATCAGTCATTTGAGAGCAGTAGGAGGTACTGAAATGTTCTTCATAATGAAGATCAACATAAGGATTATTTCCAGGAAAGAATCCAGGAGCATGACAAGCACAGAGACAAGGTCAGAGAAAGAGATTGGCATACTTGAAAAAAAAAGATGGTGGAAGTATTCAGAGTTCTTATGGACTTATAACCTCTCCCAACTCAAGACATAGTATGGAAAAATCCTCAGTCTCAGCCTTGATTTCTGAAACAAATATTGGGTAAAATACAGAAATATCATTTAAAATTCAGTGAAATACATTTAAAATTGGACAGGATGTAAACGTCATTTAAAATATGATAATATCTAGCTCCCATTAATGGACCAGAATGCGAATGTTATGTAAATTCTTCTCACACTGTATACCTGTCACAAATCATTATCTTAATCTTGTAGTTGAGACAAAAATATTGTAAATGCAAATATTAATAACATACATAAGAAAGTAGCTAAATAATATTAGATAAAACATATTCATTAAGATGTGGGGGGGCAGGTTAAAAAAAAACCTTTTCATATGGAAAAGGCTTGTGGGAAGATAAGTTCTTCACACTTGTCAGGAAGATAGTATAGTAGGTACCTCCCAAATTTCAGGGAAAAGAATATTCCAGAGTGTTGGTATTACTGTATAGAAGATCTGTCCACATATAGCCTTCAGGTGGCAATTTGGTGGCTCTTGATATGTGGAGAACTATCCATGACACACTATATCCCTAAACATGCCAAAAACATTCTGACAGATACCCTGGTCCTGAGTTGTTTAAACCCTTGTGTATCCTAACCAAATCCTTGAACCTAGCTTGGCAGGTAATTGCAGCTAGCAGAGTGAATGTAAGAAAGGTGTAACATGAGAACAACCTAGTGCTCAACTGCTACATTTTATGGCACCGTCTCACCTGAACCATGTTTAAGGATGCCCTACAGTGTGCATTACACAATTCTCTGTATTACTATAGGAACAAGTAATTATTACAGGAACACACTTGGAAAGTGTTTCAAGGAGATACCTGAAATCACATTCCTGTTTCTAAATGCAACCCCATTCAGAAAAGCAAGCTCCCAGTTCCCAAACATGGGTTCCACCCACCCTCCTAGTTTCCAACTTTCAGAGATTCAGTCTCAATTTAGTTATCTAACACATTCTGACACACACACATTTAGTTATCTATTTAACACATTCCCCACCCACAAGCTTGCCATCTACAGTTGCAATACGCAAAGGAAAAGCAGTGGGAAAACCGAGGCTAAAAGCAAACTCTGGCAATATTTGCTAAATTACAGCTCTTGTCATGAACATGTGAGATGGAAATAGTTCAGATAGCTGATGGAATACCTATTGGCTAATTGAGTCTTGGGAGAGTCAGTGGAACTGAACAAGGGCAGAACAGACGAACTAACTCTCCTTCTGTTTTTTCCTTCCATTTCACAGCTTGATTGAAAGTGTTTAGTGGCTTCTTTTTCCAACACATTTTTTGGGACATGTGTAAAGAAGAGTCCTTGCATAAAGCTTCTCTTAAAAGTCAGTAAGCCAATGATGGCAAATTTGGCCAGTAGTAAGGTTCCACAAACTCTTCTCCAGAGCTTGCATCTGCACTTGAGACCCTCTGGATAATTTTCACTTTTCTGCTTGGCTCTCTCTCCATTTACTAGTTCATACCTATTCTTTGAGCAATCAATCATATCTCAGAATTGAAATAAGGTTGCTGCTTAAATAGGGGTAAATCCTGGCTACATGTAATTGTGCAGATTCCACAGTGATGGTAACTGATATATGTGGAATAAATATCTCACTCAGGTAGGGTATTAATGATTTCTTAGATACCTTTTTTAATTAGGTAGATTTCATAGAAGGAGCATCGGAGATTGAATATTTTCCAAAAGATGACAAGACCCCTTTGTAAATAAAACCTCTTAAAGGGAAAAAAATCTGTAAAGAGGATTTTAGGTTTAAAGGGCAAATCAGTTCCCTAAAAGAAAAAGTATCAGTACATCAGTATGTGCCACCTCTAAACCAATGCAAGACAGAAAATCTTCGGCTGCTACAGTCTGCCTACAATACTAGCAGGAGTTTTGGATAGCCTAGGAAACAGGAGTCTCCAGATTTAAAACAGGCAGTTTGAATATACCAAAGGGCAAATTAATTCTTTGTTGTTGATACAAAAAGTAGCACAAAAAGGCTGAGGTCAGTCCTGTTAACAAAACAACTCGTATATTGCAACTATCTTCCTTTCCAGTGGCGTTTGTATCACCCCCAAGGGAAAATAGTATTTGGTGGTTGTTTATCTGTATTCTGTGAGGCCTTGTCCTGCAGGGCATATTAAAGCCCATGAAATAATGATGAAGCCAAGGGGTAATTAAAAGCCACAATGACATTGATCTGCTGAAATTTCAGAGGGAGATCATGGCGCACAGGGAGACTATCCATCTTACCTCATGCAGGGCCAGCTTGATTGGCCTACTGAGTATTGAAGATGGCTAAGTTCCTCACCTGTGGCCAAGAGGGCTCCCAGTGCAGCAGGCCTACTGGTTTAAGAGCTTTGCAAAACAGGAGGTTAAGGGAGCTTGTGTGGTCACAGCTGTTGCTCTCTGTCCATGAAATTCTAAAGAAACTATTTAAAGGCACAGAACTCTTTGTATTTCTAGAGAAGTCAGTATAAGCAAATGCCATAATATAGTTATAGCCACCTGCATATCTACCTTTCTTATGCATTTAGGCATACAACTGGTCGTTGCTCATTGAATGTAAGGTACGCAGTTAATACTATGACTCCCAAAAGTTAAGGTTGCTGGAATTATGGTTTCCTTAATGGTTAGGAAAATGGGAACATGATTCATTTGGGTTTAGAAAGAAAGATCAACAACACGAAAAGATAAGTGTGGGGTTACCATGTGAATGTTGCAATAATAGTTTTAAAGTTTTTAAAAACTTTTTAAACAGACTTCCTCTTGCAATTGGGCTCATGTTCATGCCAGCCTTGATGGTGGGTCATTTCCCATGCAAAGAATGGAAGAATACATAAGAAGTACTGCTAAGCTGATAAAGGATTGCTCTCACAAGGACGTCTTCCTTATATCACTGTGATTGAACCAATCTTATTACATACATGAACAGCCCCCTCCAATGGAGATTTTAAAAACAAAGTTTTATTATAGAAAAAGAAGGGGGAAATTCCTTAAAGATGCTTGCATAATGGTACAGAGAAAAGTATATCTTAGTTCAACATGAGGATACATTTCTGAATGGAATCATACAAAAGTGCAGACTTGGCTGTGCTTGTTGCAGGCCTCCAGGGATATGTTGGGAATATAAAACTTTAGTTTCCTGCATGAAGTATTCTGTGATTCCATGTTTATTAGCCAATATACTATGGATACATTTAGAAAAAAGAAAATCACACAAAAAAAATCACACAGACTGTGATTAGTTTTATGAAAGAAAGTACATGTACAACATACTATGAAATTAGTTACAAATCATAAGTACTCATTATAAAGGTGGGAACTGATTGTCCTTTAAATATGTTGCCTTAATTACAATTTTAAAAATACTTTTACATTTATTAATATAGACACACTTTTTTCTATTGTGACACTAGGCAGCCCGTGGGCCGGATGCATCATGTGCAGGGCACGCTCACCCCGGCTCACAATATTTTATTTATTTATTTATTAATCGAATTTCTATACCGCCCTTCTCCTACCGGACTCAGGGCGGTGAACAGCCAGTTTAAAACCAATAACAATATAGTAAGTTAAAATGTTCTAAAAGTCCATATAAATTTAGGCTGAAAATATATCAATAAAACACTAAAACTCTAAAAATTTAAATAATTTAAAATAATTTAAAATTTAAAATATTTAAAAATAGGAGGGATCAGGCAAGTCCGGCAAGTTGGAAGAAATGAGTCTTCAACGCCCGACGAAAGGTCCGGAGGTCAGCAATAGTTCTCAGATCTGGAGGGAGATCGTTCCAGAGGGTGGGGGCTACCACAGAGAATGCTCTCCCCCTGGGGGTCGCCAGCCGGCACTGTCTGGCTGACGGCACCCTGAGGAGGCCCTCTCTGTGGGAGCGAACCGGCCGGTGGGAGGCAATAGGTGGCAGAAGGCGGTCCCGTAAGTACCCTGGTCCTAAGCCATGGAGCGCTTTAAAGGTGATTACCAACACCTTGAAACGCACCCGGAAATCAACCGGCAACCAATGCAGCTCACGCAGGAGAGGTGTCACGTGGGAGCGCCCTGTCGCTCCCATAATCCCCCGCGCGGCCGCATTCTGTACCAGTTGAAGCCTCCGGATGCATCCCAAGGGGAGCCCCATGTAGAGAGCATTACAGTAGTCCAAGCGAGACGTGACGAGCGCCTGAGTGACTGTGCGCAGGGAGTCCCGATCTAGAAAGGGGCGCAACTGGCGTATCAGGCGGACCTGATAAAAAGCCCCCCTGGCCACAGCCGTCGTATGATCCTCTAATGACAGCCGTGGATCCAGGAGGACGCCCAAGTTGCGCACCCTTTCCGTGGGGGCCAATGATTCGCCCCCAATAACCAACGATGGAGTCAGTTGGCTATATCGGGACGCCGGCATCCACAGCCACTCAGTCTTGGAGGGGTTGAGTCGAAGCCTGTTTCTCCCCATCCAGACCCGCACAGCTTCAAGGCACTGGGACATCACTTCCACGGCATCGTTGGGGTGGTCTGGGGTGGAAATGTACAGCTGAGTATCATCAGCGTACTGATGGAATTCCACCCCAAAACCACGGATGATCTCACCCAGCGGCTTTACATAAATGTTGAACAGAAGGGGCGAGAGGACCGACCCTTGTGGCACCCCACACACTAGGCGCCTCGGGGTCGACCGCTGCCCCCCTGTCAACACCGATTGCGACCGGTCGGAGAGGTAGGAGGAGAACCACCGCAGAACGGTGCCCCCCACCCCCAATCCCTCCAACCGGCGCAACATGATACCATGGTCGATGGTATCAAAAGCCGCTGAGAGGTCTAACAGCACCAGGATAGAGGAGTACCCCCTACCCCGGGCCCTCCAGAGATCATCCACCAACGCGACCAATGCCGTTTCGGTGCTGTAACCAGACCTGTATGTCGCAATACATCACGTGATGGCAATGTGATGTGGTGAGTTTGACATCCGTGCTCTAGGCAGTGAACATAGAATTGAAACCAGTAAAAGCACAATCCTTCCCCAATAATAATAGCAGTAATTACACAATTATAGCATAATAACATAATGGGACCTGACAATATAATTCAATCTATACAACTGTAGTCATGTTGTAAAATATCACATTGGTGGACTCACCCAACTTTAAGATGCCATGTTCAAGAGAATATTCAGATATTCAATACCAATCCTGCTGGTATTATGGAATACCAGCAGGATTGGGGCCAAACAAATCTTGGGGTGTATGTTCCAAAGGGCAGGGGCTGCAAAGCAGAAGTTCTGCTTTGTGAGTCCCACTGAAGGCAGAAACATTTGGAGAAAGGCAGTTCTGCAAATAACATGACTAATGCCACAAAGGACTTTATAGGTGGTAACCATCATCTTGAATTGCATCCAGAAATCTACTGGAAGCCAATACAGTAAATGAATAATCATGGAACATGGACATACTGAGGTGCTCTCATAATTGCACATTTTGCCACATTTTAGACATTTGCAGTTTCTGAGTGGTCTTCAAGGACAAACCCAACTGGGGTGCATTATAGTAATCCATCCATTCAGGAGTGACCATGGCATAAGTGACAGTGACTAATCCTAGCCATTCTGGGAAAAACACAACACAAGATGGAATCATCCAACTTTCCACACCAGTCACCTGTTCCTCAAGCAGCAGCTATGAATCCAAGAGATTCCAAATTGTGAACCAACTCTGCCTTGGGCTGTGCAACCTCATTAAGAATTAATGATGGATTCTCACTGGAATTGGCAAACCTTCAAACCCTAAACTACTGTTTTTTTCTGGGATGGAGACTCATCCTGTTCTTCTCCACTGAGACTTGAATAAAATAATGTTCCTTATCCAACTGGGGATCAAGATATACAACTGGGTATCATCAGCAAGCTGACAGATGATCTAGCCCAGCAATTTCACATACAGTAGATGTTGTATAGGAACAAGGTACAGCATGGAGTCCTGTGTTAACTCCTAGTTAAAGAGCCTAGGTTTAATTTCCCTACCACAACGGAACCATTTCTGAAAGAAGGAGGAGCTCACCTAAACCTTGAAGGCAACTCAGCAGAGTGCTATGATTAATTTTATTAAGAGCTGCCAGAAGTTCAAGGAGGGCCCAAAGGAACACATTACATATACCCCAGTCCTGCCAGAGATCATCAAAAGCATAATCAGGGCTGAACCCATGCCTGAATCCAAGCTTGAACCTAATTAAAATTGGTCCAGATAATACATTTCCTCCATACCCCTTGCATTTGCAGCCTAATACCTTTTTCTACCATGTTCTTCCAAAAGGGATGTTTGGAGAGAGATCAATAATTGTCCAATACTTCAGGATTGACTGAAAGAAGAGAGTAACACATCTCTCTCAAAGAAGCACTAACCATTGCTCCAACCCAGCTCCCTGTCACTCTTTGAAGGCTTTTACCAAAAGGAGGGAAAAATTTTCAGACAGCAAGTAGCTGAACTGATACTACAGACTAGCTTACTTATTTTTTCGGGATCCCAAGATCTAACCCAACCTAAATAACATTGCAATATAGGGCCTCAGCCACCTTGCTCTGAGCCAGCCTAGCTTCCATTAAACTCTGAGTGAATCGAGTGGCATTGTCCTCTGGATGTCTATAAAAGTGGCCTTTTCTGTGGATACAATAAGAGCATAGAAATATTAAACATTTTGCTGCTTACACTGCTTTAGTACCATCATGGCAAACCTGTGACATGTGGACATGTGCTCCGCCGGTCAGGTGGTCTTCACAGGTGCTGGAGCACCAGAAAACACCCTGAAAATGGCCAAAAACCAGGCCATTTTTTTGGGCCGATGCTGGGCCTTTTGGGGACTGTTTTCAGGCCATTTTTCAGGCTATTTTTAGGCCATTTTTGGCCTGAAAACAACCTGGAAAACATCCTGAATATGACCTGGAAAATGGTCCAGAAAACGCCCTCTAAAATGGTAAAAAAACAGGCATGCGAGTGCCAGCCAGCTGGCCTTCAGTTTTCCAATGCTCCAGTGTGTGCACATGCAGACATGCATGTGCATACTGGTTTGGGCACTCGGTGTCGAAAAGGTTCACCATCACTGCTTTAGTATATGCCTGTTCAATCAGGTTTGCTCCTTGATTTATACCAATAATGCTCTAGGAATCTCTCCATTTATTTATTTCCCTAGAGCTCCTTAGAAACCAATGAGCCTCCAAGGACAGAAGCCATTCAGCAACAATTTCAGTCAAGGCTGCTTCTGCCTCCCTTTTTAACCAGAGACTCTGGTTAGAGTCTCAGAGAAACTGCCCATCATCATTTCAAGCTGCCTTCCAAAACGAGCAGGCTGCTTCTTGGAGTTGTGAGTGCTGCATCACTGGAGGCTTTCAAGCAAAGGTTGGATAGCCCCTTGTCTGAGATGGTTTGAGGATTTCTGCCCTGGCAGAGATTGGACTAAAAAACTTCTAAGTTCCCATCCAACCTATGAACCTATGAGTTTGTGAACTTGGGAAACTTCTCATCTGCCCTCTGGAAACAGATTCCTGAGATGAACTATTGGTAATTGAATGGCCCTCCGATCCACAGAAGGTTGTGGTAATAGCAAACCCCACAGCAATTAAGGAGTGCCCCAATCATCATAAGGGCTAGATGTTAATGAATTGCTTACTTTCTTTCAGTGAATATTAATATAAAACCTTTATTTTTATCCATTCATTTATTCTGGCACATGAGAGACATACATAAGAAAAACATATCTCTGTAGCCTATTTCATATTTCCATCACTGAGAAAGGGGAAAGAAAGAAAGAGGTAGAATTGTTTTCCTTCAACTCCATCCTACATTGCTCCAATGTTTTTGAGCCCTCTCAGGCTTCTGCTTTGTATTTAAATAATGCAAATTTGAAAGAGAAAGAATTTTCCCTTCTGGACTCTTTCCACCCAGCTCCATCGTGATGCCATTGCATAATTATCTGGGCTGGTTGAAAGAATGAAATCCAAAATGTTCAAAATGTATGAGTTCATTTTTATGTTCTACTGAGAAAATTTATTCAGTGTGACTGCTCAGTAGCGAGTGCAGTAAAACACCTTAATCCCTGGTTGAAGAAAGGTAATACCTTGACAGATGTGTGCCTCCTACTTTCCTTGCGGCCATGTTTCAACAACAAACCTTTATTTCTGCTTCTTGGCTGTAGCAGGGAAAAAAAAATGAGTGGAGCAATAAAGCAGTCAGACAAATCTCTGGAGCCAGGCAGCAATGCAATAGTAATGACAGATTTTTTAATGTGGCAGGAGAGATTGACAGGAAAATGTCTTCAGAGCAAACGCACGCCAGATGGAATGAAAACGGTTTATTGGAGGATGAAGGTGCTACTGAACCGAATAAGGGGTGGGTTTAAGGTGGGTGTTTTAACTGATTCTAGTAAACAACAACAGCCACCCTATATTTCCTCATTTGGCCACAGAATAGATCCATCTGCTGATAAATAGATAAATACATAGATATATAGATACATACATACATACATACATACATACATACATACATACATACATACATACATACATAGTATGTGTACTGGGGGGGGGGGGCAACATAATTTCCACCAACTTGCAAAAACTTTGTGTACACAAACTTTGAAAGCCAGAAATTCTGAATTCACCTTTGCTGAGTAAAATGAACATAGGAAAAAAAAGCCTTAGTTTAAAATATTTTTCCTCTTCAAAATGCAAGTAATAAAATGTCTTAAGTGTTTTCAAAGTGGATCTTTTAGCTATGAGAATTGAAAGAGAGATCTTCAGTAAAAAAAAAAAGAGTCTGATTAGGTTTCTCTTTCTTTCTCTTTTAATAAGTTCAGTCAGAAATCCAATGAAATAAAACAATCCTGTTGTGTTTCCTTTAAAGAAAATCAGCATCATGATTTTCTAAAGGCTGGTCCTAACAACTGAAAGTAAAACATGGTAACATTTGGGATGTCACAAAAGCATGAAGCCTCTCACAGATATGATAGTAAGTAAGAGAAGGTGGGGGGGGGGGGATCAGGTGGTTTTAGTGGCTAATTGTTTTAACACTTTCAGGACTGCAACTTATTCTTGGAGAAAGATATTAAAAACACCCAAAAAAAAAAATCCCAAAAAGTATTTTTGTGTTTCTAATTTTCTTTTAACAGGAGAATTATTCATATTTTACTGTTGCTTATTTCTTTACCCAGATATTATAGAAAGTGCATATTTTGAATATGAATTAGTACAATAAATTATGAGGTAAATAATACCTTTATTTTGCACATTCCTATTCTGATTCCTATGCTTAGCATGATACATATACCTGGACAAAAAAAAAAAAAAAGAAAGAAAGAAAGAAAAAAGGAAGACAAAAGGAAAAAAAAAAAGACTGATGTGTGCCCTGGCATTCTTTAACTTGTGATTGCATTAAAAAGTGCTCTTCCATTTTTCATAGATTCCTCTCATTTTTACCTTTTTTGCAGAGTAAAAGTTATCATTTTCTTCTTTCACTTCTGCTATATGGACTGCAAAACCCCCCCAGTTTGTGTCAAGGTAATGAACAGAGGTGACTGCAGGTGGAGGATGGAAGCTCAAGGAAAGCCTACATTTCTTTTTAATGTCATTTCATCTGATATCTACAGCATTAGGATAACAAAGCTTTAGGCAAAATGGTTAACACTGACAGGGAAAGTAATTGGCAAAATCTGGTGACAGTCACTTTTTATTTTAAAGATTCACTGATTATTTGCTTTTAAAAAAAGGAGCAGGAGAAAGGGGGGTTCACAATTTCATTATTAGGTGCCTAGTTGCTGTAATATTCTTTTTAGCCCCAATTTGCTATTCAGCCTCATTATGTTTTAGGAAATATAAGTTTGCTTTTTTCTCTCTACCGAGCTTGTAATCTCCTGAAACAAGTACTGCCTAGTGCATGCTTTACTCATATTATTTGCCATAGCACTAACATGCAAGCTGATAAGTGAGATATGACATTGAGGAAAAGAAATTAAAAACTGCCTGAAATAACTATAATTCCTCCTTCAAACAATACATACATACATACACTTTCTCTCTCTCTCCTCTCTCTCCCCCCCCCCGCCCCCCCCCCCGCCCATTAAAGGACAGAATTGCAATTTTTAAGAGAAAAAAACCACATGTGATTGGTGTAACTTGCATTCTTTATTCATTCAGGGAACGGTTTGCATTCAGAAATCAGAACTCATCTTGGCTTAGATTTGTGCAGATTCTTCTTATAGGGGTGAGTAATTAAAACATTCTAGACTATTGATGACAGGGAGTGCTTGCATGTATGTTGTGTTTGGGGGTCAATTTTTGTTACTTAGAAAGTTATTTTATTTTTTCTTTGATTTTCTAGGGGGGAAATTAGAATGCATGATATGCATCTAAAATCAAGGTTAACCATTTAATTTAAAAACTGTTAAAGAGAGTGTATTAGTTGCCTTAACCCATTTGTCTGTATCTAGCAGGTCATTAGTATGAATCTCTTTTCAGAGAGTTGGGCAAGACAGCAGACATTCTGGCAAGTTTCAACGGCTACCTTAATGAAGAAGTCCTTTTGCTTATTTTATACAGTTTTGACAAATCATTCTCTTGCATACTTCACTCTTAAAACGCTGCTAGACAGCAAGCGGAATTTATCATCTAAGTGGTCAATTTAGCTGCTTACACAGATTTTCCCCTTAGATTAACTAGTCTAATAGTTTGTGTTTTCAGTTCAGAAGATGCTAAATACTGACTTTCAACCTCAAAGTGTGTTCATTAGTCATTTACAAATTATTTTTTATTCCTAAAATCACCCAGCATATCAGCATGCTCTCATGCACCCCGCACTGTGGAATTTTGATAATGTATGTCCTAACTGCTTAATTGATTGATTAGCTTACTGCCGCTTTCTGAGACACCAAATTTATCTTTAATAGCCGGAGTCAGGCACGGCAGGCAATCGAGGGGAGGGGGGGGTCCCTTGGCGTCGATTTGCTCTTAACTGGAAAGTCATTACCACTTAATACATGTAGATTGTGTTGAAAGAAAATTATGTGTAATGAAATGAGGGAAAAATTAGTGGAGTGTTATGGGCGAAAGCAGATGTTACGGAGGAATTATGCTAGCAGAGATAATCACCTTCGCTAGCATTGTGTGTGCTGGGGTGTTAACTCAGGGAGATAGTTGGTGAATGAACAAAATAAATGTATTGATTTACATGGATTTGTTCCTTCAAGATACAGTCATCAGTGGCACACTAAACCTCAAGGACTGTTTCAAAAACTCAAACTTCTTGTTCCGTTGCCCCCTTCTCTCTCTCTCTCCCCCCCCCCCCTTCTATTATGTATGGATGTCCCTATCTGAAACATGAGAGAGAGGCTGTTAAATTGCTTACTGTTTTAAAGTCAGGAAGTATCCAAGGACAGTGTACATAAAATCAGATGAAGAACTAGATGCTTGGTACTGAGTGCAGGCTGGGCAAAGAGAGAGAGGCTCAGAAAGCTGTACAAATCAGAGAGCATAGACATTTGTAGAGAGAGGCTGCAGAAAAGTTATATAGTGCAGTATTTAGCCAAAGAAAGAGAAATGTTTCTATTTTATTAAAGGTATTTTGGTTCAGGGAAATGGTGGTTTACAAAAATGTCAAAAATAGAGTGGGGGGGTGGGGTGAATCTCCAAGATGTGTAGAAGTTTCTAAAGTGCTATTTATTTTTTGTGAATCCACATTTGTTCTAATCACTTCAAAATATCTGATCTGTGTAAAAGTGGCATATGTTTATTTTTAGTGTTAGGTGCCCATATTCAGCGGAAGGCTTATTTGCACTAAGAATCTCCTCTTTATTGCTTAATCCCTAATAAAATAAAGTTGCCTCAGGAACACATTACTTTGTAGAGTTGATTATAAAAGCCATGGATAATTGGGCTTTTCTGACACATTATTGTGTACCTTTGCCTTTTAATGAAGCTTCTGCCACTAGGTTTTGTTGGTTAATTACAATAATACACCCCCCCATCAAGATTATAAGTCTCCTATTCCCAGTATTCATGTAGAGTTAGCAAGAAGGTTGTCAATTCACTTGTCACGATATTAATGAGTCAAAGAGCTGAAGCCAGCCAGCAATGAATCAATTGGAAAACTATGATGAATGTTTCAATATTTAAGGGAATAATTAAACTGCTGAACATAGGATGGCTCTAAACGAAATAGCTTTTGTAACACTGCCATATTCTTGTTTATAAGATACAAAAAGGAGTTGCTATTTCAGCAATGAAGTGACTTTTCCACAAAAGTGAACATATCTTACCTTTCTTTCTTGACTATGACTTTATATACAAATCTATAACTCAAAGATTCCATTGTGTGTACTTAGGCACAAGATAATGTTTGAATAATATCATCTATGTAGACATAGCCAAACTTTCTAATGGTTAAATCCACATATCTCAAGTAAAACTCCTTTCTTAAGAAAATAAATTGGGTGCATTGCTAATAATGTAACTGTTTTCCTGCATCTCAAACATCAATATAAGCTCACACTTATATGTTCATTGACAAGTCTTCATGTTCATTTCAGACTTCATATCTGACGTTCTAATTTGATCTACTGGTCAGAAAAAATACATTGATGAATCAACCACAAACACTATTCTGGTATATAGAAAGTCAAATGTATAGGAAGCTGGCTATCTTGCCACATTGAAATGTTTAAATCACTTGGTAGCCCAGCTTTCATTAAGAGGATGGAGAAGTGGAAAGCTGGACAAGGAGTTAAAACTTAATACCTGGCTTTAGTTTGTTGTAACTGGATGGATGGATGGATGATACTGATCTTTGATAGAAATATATTTCAGATGCTGAAATGAAAACCACACAACCTTGAGCAGATTTTTTGTACATATCAGAAGGAGAAACAACACTACACGTGTGTTTCTTTCTACTTGTGTTTCCTTCCAGTTCCACAGTTCTATTATTCTCTTTACACTATCCCATATTAATGGTCACTTTCAAAATTACATTTATATTTAGGGAATATAAATGGCAACAAATGATGTCTTTAAATATGACACGGAATATAAACAATGTAATACAATACAAAACATAACTCAAAGCAAAAAGGTTCTTCCCTTATTGATTACATGTAATTTCATTGAATAATTAACTATGGTAAAAGTTACCTGATTAGATAGCTTAATTATCAGGGCCAGAAATATGAATTGGAAACTGATTTGGAGGCAGTACAGTTAACAAGCATATTGTAGTGTGGCTGAACACTCCAATGCCAGTGGAATTTAAATAACTCTATTCTAGACAAAAAAATAAAATAAAGTTTAAAGGCAGAAGCACAGAACATCTGATGAAATGTACCAACAAACATCCCAGGCTGTGAATCTATTTGTTTAGAAGAATCCTAAGAGCTTCCAACCATTTGGCCATATATGATCCACACCCACCAACTTTCTCATCTTTTTAAAATTTTATTTTAAATTTACCCAATAACAACAGCAACAACAACAGCAACAAAAATCTTGCCATGACTCATTCCATTTTATTCTGGTTCTTTTTTCTTACTCCAGTTGACAAAGGTTCTCTATCTTAAGTCTGAGAAAGAAAAGAATTTCCAAATGGATACAGTTTGCAGATAAATCAATTATACTTTGTCCAGCATTTGGCTAGCATTAGGACATAGAAGAAAAAAAAACTATTTTCTATGTGCATGTTGAGGAGTTGAAAGGAAGGGCATCTGCGGCATGGATAAAAAGGTAAGGATGGAGTGAAGTTATTTGCAGGAGTATCTTTCCCCAGTCTCCTCTATCTGTCCATTGCATCTGGCAGGAGAGCTGTGCTTATAGGTCTTGTCAATTAAGGAATATCATCATGCATGACCCAGGAACTGAGTCTTTTCTGTTGTGACAGCTACCTTTTGGTACATCATTCTTCTAGAGATTATGTAGGCTATGATCCTACAAGCCTTTCACAAGTCCATCAACCTTGACATGGGGGTTGGGCTGTCAGTTAGAACCATCAGACATTATTGATTAGTTGTACCTTGGATGTTGCAGCTGCACTGTTACCATGATGAGATGGACAGCCATATAAAATAAGAAGTTATGACAACATAATCATAGTCCCACTATTTTTATGTGCATCACACAACTCATATTTAAAAAGAAATGAGATAGATGTGAGGATTGGATTACATAGCTATGGCTACCATCTTAATATTTTTTACCCCTCCAAAGGGAAGCCTCTGGCTAGGAGCAACCATCAAAAAGTGATAGAAGTCATGACTTCTATCACTTTAAAATGTTAGAATAATTTTCAAAATCTTAGAATAATATAGGGGTAGTCAATCTATGACTTTTTAGTTCTTTCTTCTCTCAGTGAAGAATTTATTACCTGTTGACCTAAGTGGTTATTGCCATTTAAAAAGCAAAGTTTAACATAGAAAATTATTTGCTCGATCTGATTAATTTATCAACTCATTCAACAAAACAGAGTAGATTATTTTATTTTTTTATTAGACTTGTATGCCATATGATATTGTATGATATTCTCCTCCAATTCTTTCCAATAAGGCCATTGAGTTAACGTTTTAGTCCTGGTACTTCTTAAAACTTTGTTATCATGTGTCCCCTAAAATGGAAGCAAAATACTACCGTGTTTCCCTGAAAAGAAGACCCACCCTGAAAACAAGCCCTAGCCTGATTTTTTTGGAGTGAGCCTAATATAAGCCCTACCCCAAAAATATTCCTGGGGATGGATGTGTCCCACCATCCTCTTGGCTTAGTGCAGATATCTGTAAGTCCAAGCACAGAGGCAGAGGCGGGGGAAGAGAGGGGATTCGGACATGCTGTGTGGCTGCCTGGCTTGCGGGAGGCTCATCGGAGGCTCATGTGGTGGCTCTGGCAGCAGGTGGAGGCAGAGGCATAAGGGAGTGGGGGGAGACAGGCAATCTCTACGTGCTATGCAGCTACCTGGCTCACAGGAGCCTCATGGCACCACTACCATCAGGCGAAGACATAGGCATGGGGGAGCAGGGAAGCAGGCAACACTGATGCCCCATGTGGGTGCCCAACTAGTGCAGCCATGGGCAAGCTGAGAGACAGTGGGATGAAGTGGGTGGTGTGTTGGGATAGCATTCCTCCCCACTCCCCTGTGCCTCTGCCTCCGCCTGCTCTGCCACATACTTTTCGTCCAGAGGGAGACAAAGCTTTATCTGCTTGCAAATGGGACTATCCATTTCAAAGCATCCCTTTTGCAAGTGGATAAAGCTTCAAGTATCTCTCATTTCTCCATCCGGACTAAAAGTACTTGGGCTCCTTTAGGTCTCTTGGGAATGGAGTTTTTTGCCTGGCTGTGTCACTCAGTCTCCTGCTCCAGTGCCATGCTGATGCCGGAAGAAGTGAACCGGTGGGCATGTAGGCTCCTGCTGCACATGGTTGCTGGTGCTGCTGCCACAAGGCAGTTGTAGGGGTGTGGAGCCACGGGGCCCTGAGGTAAGCTAGCATGTCTGTCAGGGGGCTCCACCATTCCTACCTCGCAATGGTGGCACTCAAAAAAATTAAGACACCCCCCCAAAATACAGAAACACAAAAAGAGAAACACAGTATTTCACTTCAATAACTAAATTTGAATCTATATATCAAATAAAGCAATAATGAAATTCATTAAATAAACACCTTACTGGAAATGCATTCATCAATATCTAGTAAAAGATTATTTCTAACAATTATCCATCCTTGTAAACAAGGCAATATATATTAAAACCTTTATAATCTATCTATATCATTCAAGTCATCAAATCTATCCTATGCAGTTGTTGATGGGCCAAATGTTTTAAATCCTTTTAAACATGACACAAAAGAGCTGTGTATCAAATAACGAAAAGCCACTTCAGTGAATAAAAGTGGAAGTATATACTTTGTCCCCAGGAAGATTGATTCTGGTCCTGAATTTAAAAAAAAATATTACTGTAAGGAAATGTTTTGGTTCTTGATTTCTTATTGAAGACATTTTGGCTGGATTAATACATTGTTTTTTTAACCATGACTTGTCAAATAAAATATAAATATCTAGGTTAACTCATTGCATGAAGCCATAATATCTTTGTTTACAAACTATAAGAGTTGGCTTCATGTGCTCTATATTAAATCAATTTTTTTAAGCTTTTCAATACTTGATTCCCTGAAATAATAAATCTGTGCAACACCCACCCTCCAAGAAAACTAAATAACTAAATTGCTTAATGCATTGTAAGCCGTCCTGAGTCTCCGGAGAAGGGCGGCATATAAATCAAATAAATAAATAAATAAATAAATAACAAATGAATAATGAATAAGGATGCTGGTTGTTTTTGACAGGTTTAGATCTCTCAAAACTTATTATGAATTTTGCTCCGCATTTACTTTGTAAAAGACACTTTGACTGCCCTAACATAATGGAGCAAATTTTAAGATTTTGGGCCAGCCTGCCCAACTTTAATGACAATTTCTGATTCCTTTCCCTACCAAAAGAAATGTTTTTCACCAATTTGAGGAGCATGGTTCCCAGCACAAAGCCATAAGATAAGCTAGTCATTGAATTGCTTCTACTTCCATAAGACTTGTTTTGATGTTGAGAACTTAAAATTCATTTTAGGAGGAGGAGTTTAAGGAGTATTGATCTTTATTTCTTTGTGATGTTTCATTGAGAAGTCCGTTTTATTACACTGTCTTATCATAAGGAGACAGAAGTCACAAAGAAGATACAAATAATTACATTCCTTCTTCATTTTAAGAGCTGGGTTGGTGGGATAGAAACCTACCTCATTATTAAAATTATTTTCATGGTATTTGATTTCAAAGGAAAAGTAAGCAGTTGCTGGGAAAGGTAGAACTAGTTTGGCTGAATTTGGGACATCTTGAAGCTGGAGATTACACTCTGATTCACTCCATGAGGTTTTTCCTAAGTGATCATCATCTTCCCTATCCACTCTTTCTAACTGGAACAGCAGTTAATACGTTAATATCCAAAATGCACTCTTTGCTACCATAGATAGCATTTGAATCATTGGGCTGGATTATTGTTTTTTAGCTAACTGGTATAAGACACTTCAAGGACTAGGAAAGTGGAGGTGGACTAAATGAGGGGTGACCAAATAGATTCTCAGTCTGGGTTGTGGATTAGCAGGCTGGTGTTCTTCCTAAAATCAAGATAATACAGAAAATTCTGATATTCCTGGACATGCAAACTGGGAGAAGTTCATCCATCAAGCAGCCTGACTAAAGAGTGTATAATCCTGGATCCTATGATGCAGCAATCCTCTTCCAGACCTATAAAAAATAAAGCTATGACTAATCTTTCCATTAATTCAGTTTTGTATCACATCACACCTGCCTTCCATCCCTCTGTCTCATGTAGATATTTCATCCTCTCAACCCAATGTATCACCCCATGGGTGCTGCCTAGAACAAAGTGTACATATTACAGTACTGTATCCTTACAGAGAAATGTTCCAGATCAGCTGATAGGCCCAAAAACATATTGAAAGATCATTGTGAAACATCTTAATTAAGGAGCATTACCAGGTAGATACCATACATTCATGGAGCAGATTAAGCCTCTCAGGGTTCAATTGACATGGTCAGTGTATCATTTCCATTGTACTTGATCATATCTTTTTGTTCCTGTGGCAGCAGGAGTGTTTTTATTTTTTATTTTTGCAAATGAGAAATTTTCTTCTGCAGAAATGAGTGGTACTTCATAAGCATCTATTTTGTATTTCAGTGACTTCTGCAGTGGTCTGTATGGCACCCTGGAACTTTTCTGACTCACTTTTCTGCTCAATTTTTGTTTTTCCATCATAGACTAAATAAAGGTACATAATGTATGCTCCTATAATCAGCAAGTCATAGTTGGCCAAGAGCTGAGTACTCACTAGCTGAGATATCAAAGAAGAGCTATAACTTTAGTTGGCTCTTGGTCAAGTGCCAACAATTCAATACATCTTTCTCAAAACACATTATGCCCATTTTGTCCATAACACAACTCCATTAGATATAGTTAATGATTACCACATATATAATAGCCCAAGGTTATCCTTATGGTTCAGTGATAATAACAAGGGCCCCACTAATGCCAGTCAAACATTGTAACCTCTATACAAGTTCTTCAGAAACCTATCACCTATCAGATATGTTAAAGATATAGATATAGATATAGATATAGATATAGATAGATAGATAAATAGATAGATATAGATATATTATTATTATTATTATTATTATTATTATTATTATTATTATTATTATTTAGACTTATATACCGCCCTTCTCCTTACGGACTATATATGATATATATAGATATCTTAAACCTATCAGATATGTTGGGTGTGTAATTCCTATTCAAAATTGTATTATTGCTGTTGTAGGATTTTTGGAACTTGCAGTCCCAACACATTAGTCCCTCTTGGGTTGGTGAAGGAACATTATACTATACAGTATAGGTTTATAATATTATCAGTCCTGCAGTAGTTTCTTAAAGGAAAATGCCTAGGACTACCCATACAAATGCAGAACTGTCCTATGCTTGGGTTTATTGGTATATGCAAGTATGTATGTGTGCACGCATGAGAGAGAGGGTGGGAGGGAGGGAAAGGGGGAGAGGGAGAGAGACTTTTAACAGAAAGTTCTACTGAGATCCCAGGTGAAGACTTTCTATTAATAGCAGTTCAGTTCACTATAGATCAGTGACAGCGAACCCTGCCAAAACGGGAATATACACGCATGCATGCCGGAGCCCAGAAACCTGAAGACCAGCTGGCTGGTGCACATCTGCGCACCAGCAAGCTGGTCTCCCTGTTTCTGGTGCATGCATGCATGCCAAGCAGCTGGTTTTCAGATTTTTGGTGCTCCAGCACATGTGAAGACCAGCTGCATGCCGGAAACCATAAGTGCAGCTGGCGATGGCCCGCATGCCCACAGAGAGGGCTATGTGTGCCACTTCTGGCATGCATGCCAGATTCGCCATCACGGCTGTAGATGATGGATGTGAGCCTAAAAAATATGTTTCTGATAACAAAAGGCATTATTTGTTCTGAATCCTACGATTTTATAGTTTTATACTCATATTAAGGGATGGTATCACTGGAAATTTTGCAAAAGACATAGCTCTCTGTCCTCTCAGTGTATACTATATTTCCTTTTGCTTCTTTTAGAGGTAGAACTTATTGCTACCAAAAAAAAAATATCCAGCCAGTCTGCAAATTTATTTTTTGCATAATTGTTTGTGGAACAAAACCATTTTGTCAGATTTTTATCTAATGATGTAGCTTTATGCTACAATAAAACAATCTTGCATATTTTTATATACAAAACATTGTTTGGGAAGCTCAATTTGTGTTGACAATACTAAGATGCGATCTTTTCTGTGATATAGCTCTGGAATTTTTTTTAAATGGATGTAATCTTATCATAGTAAATCTTTTTATTAATTCTTTAGGAACATCAGGAAAGGACCATTATCAGAGGTGGAACTTATTCTTGGCATTCTGAAAAACTCAGATTCAGTGCCCCAACATCTGTATCTCAGATTATAAAACTATAAAGAGATGATAGAATGGTTTTTATTGTTTACTCTAAGAAGCAATTGCAAATGTTGATGGCTAAGCTATATGGATCATTGTTTTGATTTAGCATGGACCAGTATTTTTAATTCAGCGTTCCAATCCAAGATTGGTTAAAAACAAATTTGATAATCTAAGCCATTTGTATAAGTATATGTTTGTAAACTTGTTACAACTAAAGTTTTTACATCTCTGTGTTTGAAGTACAGTAAATAATCTGTTCCATCTTCTCAAGAAATATTTAGCGACTCAGGATTATTCCAATTTAATGCCATTAATTTATCCATTTTTTAAATTACTTTTCAATTTATAATCCATAGTTTTCACAGCATTTGCCTTCCAAATTAGAAAGAGGACCACTTAACAAATGTAATACTAGTTTCAATTTTGGATGAAAAAGTGCAAGCCATAGAACAGTGATGGCTAACCTTTTTGCCATCGTGTGCCAGGAGGGGGGGTTGCACACGCATGTGCCCACACCCATAATTCTATGTGCCCTGCATCTGAGCATGCACACGCACCCCCCGGTCTTGGCATGTGATGGCCCAGTAGGCCCGTTTTTCTCTCTCACCTGGCTCCAGAGCCTCTCTATGAGTCTGGGGAGGTTGAAAACGGCCTTCCTCCCCCACCCCCGGAGGCCCTCCAGAGGCCAGAAACAGCCCGTTTCCCAACTTCTGGTTGGACAGGAAGTGACGTTTTTTGCTGTTCCCCAGCCTCCAGAGACTCCTAGAGAGGTGGTCCCTATTTTTCTACTTGCATTTTTTACGTGCTTTAGAACTGCTAGGTTGGCAGAAGCTGAGACAAGTAACAGGAGCTCAGCCCATTACATGGCACTAGGGATTTGAATCGCTAAGCTTGTTAATCTTTTGATTAACAAGCTCAGCATCTTAGCCACTGAGCCACCATGTCTCTTTTTAATGAGAAGTTAGCATGATGCAGAGAAAATCTTTTTTTATTTACAGAAGCCCTACCTTTGTTTTTGTTTTTTTTAAATTAATATAAGTGTTGGATGATTACCTTGCTAACTTCGAAAGAAAAGTAAACAAAGAGATATATGAATTGGCAGACTCTGCCTCAATATTTTGCTTTGCATGGAGGACATGATTCACTCTACCTTGGCACTTTCCTTCACATGGCAGAAGGTTGCCTCACCTACAGAAAGTGAATTGTGCTCATGCATTTCACCTACTCAGAATCCACCTTGGTTTGTTAAAGTGAGCGTGGGCATAACACGTCACTGCTTAGAAGAATGTATAGGGAGTAGAGGTGCTTTACATAAGTTTTGCTTCCATGAAGTTTCAGAGAAGGGAGGCATCTCTTTGAAGTTCCAATGATAATAATTAGCCAAATGATGAAGAGGACACTATGCAGGGGCACTAAATGGACTGGTAGAAAAAGGCAATGCTTATTGTGTCAGTCCTTTTATGAACAATAATGCCTCCCCATGGCAACCATTTTGTCAGACCATCCACAACAAACCTTTAAAATGTGAGATATGCTGACCACACCAGAAAATATTCCATGCTAACGTAGAAGATATTCTTAAAGTTCATTGTCAAGGAATTTGGGCTTGCAGAAAAAAAATTAAAACAAAAATGTGGCATCGTATAAAGTATATTGTAGCTTCCTATTCTTGAAATAAAATATGATGCATATTTATAGCTCTTGGTAAAGAATAAAAAAATCTTTCACAATTTAGAATGTACAATTTAGTACAATTTAGAATGTTTTTCTGCTCATTCAATGGAACCATATCTCTTTCCTTTCTTTCAATTTAATTCACTTTGATATTTATTTAGATTTTATATTTGATTATTTCTTTCTTCAATGATTCTATGATTTACTACTTTTCTTTTTAAACATTCTTTTCCCCCTCCCCATCACTGCATCTTTAGATATTAAGAGTAGACAAGTAAAAATGTATTATTAGTGTCAGTTTTGCATGCTTTCACTTATAAATTCATCCTGTTCACTTTCTTAACTGTAGTTGCATTTAAATATATACATGGAATAACAAAGGAAGGGGGAAAATCTTTTGTAAATGATCAGTGGCAAATGTCACAATTTTTAAAAGGCTTCCAGATAAGCACAGCTATCATAGTTTTAGATAACTGAGATAATACAGTTATACATAGAACAGAACAGAACAGAACAGAACAGAACAGAACAGAACAGAACAGAACAGAACAGAACAGAACAGAATAGAATAGAATAACAGAGTTGGAAAGGACTTTGGAGGTCTTCTAGTCCAACCCCCTGCCCAGGCAGGAAACCCTACACCACTTCAGACAAATGGTTATCCAACATCTTCTTAAAAATGTCCAGTGTTGGGGCATTCACAACTTCTGCAGACAAGTTGTTCCACTTATTAATTGTTCTAACTGTCAGGACATTTCTCCTTAGTTCTAAATTGCTTCTCTCCTTGATTAATTTCCACCCATTGGTTCTTGTTCTACCCTCAGGTGCTTTGAAGAATAGTTTGACTCCCTCTTCTTTGTGGCAACCACTGAGATACTGGAACATTGCTATCATGTCTCCCCTAGTCCTTCTTTTCATTAAACTAGACATACCCAGTTCCTGCAACCGTTCTTCATATGTTTTAACCTCCAGTCCCCTAATCATCTTTGTTGCTCTTCTCTGCACTCTGTCTAGAGTCTCAACATCTTTTTTTACATTGTGGCGACTAAAACTGAATGCAATATTCCAAGTGTTGCCTTACCAAGGCATTATAAAGTGGTATTAACACTTCACATGATCTTGATTCTACCCCTCTGTTTATGCAGCCAAGAACTGTGTTGGCTTTTTTGGCAGCTGCTGCACACATAGTTCTGGTTCTTTCCATTGTATCCTGCCTGCAAGCCTTCTATCCTTCAGAACCTTATAGTCAATCTCCTGCCATGCCCAGGCTTGTTAGTCTTTAGGACTCATTATCTATTATGAGACTAACTATTGCAGAAATATGGGAATGGGCACCAGTCAATGTCTCTGGAGCCAACCAAGCTTGGAAAATTAGCTGGCATCATCAAGAGAATCAATGTTTGAATAGATGTACTTTTCATCTACCTAGCAAGATCGTTCTGACAACCTTGGGTCCATTTGAAAATAGGATGCTTTTAAAATTACCAGTTTGATATCTGCTTCTTTAAATCTTGCAACTCTTAAATGGCCTTTAGAAAAAAGAATGGGTTAAAAAAAATCAGTAAAATATTAGGTTACAAGCTGCTTGGTGTATCTGAAACAGAATCTAACCACTTACCTAAAGCATTGATACATTATAATAGTTGACAATTGTTCACCACTGAATAGTTATAATAATAAACTATTCCCCAGACCTATAATTTTGAATCACAAAATTTACCACAAACATAAAGTGCATATGCTGCAGTGAAACTATTATGCTCTCCTGGAGATAATAATGATTACCTTGGATTGGAATACTGCATATTAATATGAGAGCTTAAATAAAAGATTTGACCCATGCATACTGTATTACAGCACTGTATTCTTGGATGGTCATAATAACAGTTTACCATTGGTGTGATGCTTGCAGGGCCACTGATCAGGTAAATGTAGTAATGGGGCTGGAACCTATTGAATATGGTATATTTTTTTACCAGCTAGCCCTATATTCTTTACTCTAACTGACAGGTCTCCAGATATTTCTTGTGACTGTTCTATATGAAGACTGTGATGTCAATGAACACCAACCTTCACAAAAGTTGCATAAATTGGGCCTATAAACTTAATACAGTCTGGGTGCAATTTGGGAGGTTTTAGGCAACTGATCTTCTAATCTGGATCTTCCTCTTTGAGTGACCCCTGGGTTGGCCCATCCTACTATGTTGCATTACTGCATTTACTAGGCAATTGGTGTTTACCTCCAAGGGGGAAAAATATCAAAAAGTGAGATAGAGTAATGGGGGTGGGGTGGGGAGTTGCTAGTTCTGGCCAGTTGTCCTTGCTTGGAATGCTAGGTCAGGAAAAAGAAAACAAGAAGAGCCTAGGGCAAACTGTGATCCTTGTAGGATGTGGAACCCTTGGCAACTGCCCAAGAATACCAGGTGCTGGTTCTGGCAATGACTACCTGCAACAGCTGCTTCCAGTAAGTCAGTGCTGATGTTGTGAAAGGACTATGGGAACAGCCATGGAATGGAGACTTATTAGGCATCCCAGAAAGAAACAAGCTACCAATATGCCTGCAGATGCATGCAAGACTCCCTGCACCTGGATTTTAAAATATTGTTTTACTTAAAAAAAAAAAAAAAGTAGGAACACAGGGCATTGCAAAGCAAAACCCCACCTTCAAAAGTAACCTGGAACCCAGGTGGCAAATTAACACAGATATAAAGTGGTTAGAATGAATTAAAAATTATATAAAGAAACATCACCCATCCCATCAGAATGAAAACTGCTGACAGCTAATTTATTTTTAAGAGCCGGGATTTCTGCTCTCCCACCTGCCAGAGACCCTGCCAGCCAGTTTTCATATTTTCCAATTGTGCCAGCTTTCAGTTCCATTGTAAGATTCCCTCTCCAAGTAAACATACTGCAAGTTCCCATTGCTGCCTTGTCTGTGCATACAAGCTGTCTTTTACATGCTGAAAGCTAAGGATGGATGGAAACATAGGAAATGACAAAGAATGCAAAGAATTTTGTGGTATCCGAAGATTGGTATATGCATATATAATTTCTGGATTGCAAACTATTTCATCAAATGCATTATCTAATAGAGAATTTCTACAGGATGCTTCCAAGCCAATATTGTACTGACTCTTTTTGTAACTCTTCTGAAGAGCCTGGATGCTTCACCTTGGCAAGGGAGACAAAGCTTTAATCTGAAGAGAAGAGGAGAGGTTGCAAAATAGGTATCCCATACCAGGGTGGAATGGTATCAGCTCATGTTGGGTTGGTTGGTTTGCTTTATGGAATCTGTTGGAAAGGCACTGCTCTAGAAGAGAGGCCTGCCAACATTCCTACCAATAACGTAATGTGTATGGCTTCAGGAGGAAAGGCAACAACTTGGACATTGATTGATTGATTGATATCCCACCTTACTTATTTGCATAAATAATACACAATTGTATTATTACGATTGTAATACACAAGATGGCAAACATAGCTATTACTCCTTCCTCCTCCTAGTTTTCCCACAACAACCCTGTGAGGTGAGATGGGCTGAGAGAGAGAGTGACTGCCCAAAGTTATCTAGCTGGCTTTCATCCTAAAGTGGGACTAGAATTCACAATGTCCCAACTTCTAGCCTGGTGCCTTAACCATTAGAACAAACTTGTTCTTATTGCTTTTTTATATCTATCTATCTATCTATCTATCTATCTATCTATCTATCTATCTATCTATCTATCTATCTATCTATCTATAACTATTAAATTATTTTAAATTATAATTATATAATTTATATGTATATATGATATATAATTTACATTTAAATTAAATTTTAATTTATATTAATATAAATAAAAAATAAAAAATAAAACCATAGTAAAAAGTAACAATAAACAAAAACAAATGAGAAAAATGACATCTATATCAATGTTCATGTAAACATTTTGAGAGAATTATGATATAATAAAAATATTGATATTAGATGTTCTGATTTTTTTTTTTTTTGCTACATTCCTTTCCCTTGATTCTTTCATGAATGCATTCCATAAATATGGGCTTGTCAGTTAGTGAGAATTTTTACTCATTCTAATTGTATAAGCATGTTGCCCATTGTATGATATCTCTTGCCTTCGATACTTATAATCAATATTGTTTGAATTAGATGTTTCCAAAATATTGTTGTATAATTTGGTAATCTGTGAAATAAAGGGTCAATTGCAGAAGCAAAGGGATGCAGATCAGGGGTGGGCTCCACTTACCTTTACTACTGGTTTTCAGCAGAAGCGCACATGTGCTTGTGCTTCTGTGCATGCGCAGATCACCCATGATGATGTTGTGGTGGGTGGGCAGAGCCTCCCGCTGGCTTCACTACTGGTTCTATAAAACTGGACCAAACCAGGAGGAACCCACCACTGATGTATGTTAAAAGTTGAGAAATCCCTTACCTTTTGTGGGTTTGTCATTTTTAAAAAATTGTGCACCCTCCCCTTTTCACCATTGTTAGCCTTCTTCCCATTGTTCCCATTGTCTCCCATTTTTGGGGTTTCCTTCCTTCCTTCCTTCCTTCCTTCCTTCCTTCCTTCCTTCCTTCCTTCCTTCCTTCTCTTCACAACCTGCATTAGACTATTAATTGGTTTAAGATACAAATCTCTAAATCTTGAAAGTGTTCAGATAATCTTTGTGGTTAAAAAAAAGTAAACCTCTCTCCCTGTCTGAGAAATGGGCTTTTACTGAAACAGCGAAGCAGTTGCAGGCTGGAGATAGTGATTTTCTTCTGCATTGTGTGCAAATGAGACTTCCCCAGCCCTCTGTGTACTCGAGACTGAATTATTGACTTTGTTTCCTCTCTGAAAAAAAGTTGATATTGGAAGAGAAAGATGCTCCTTTAAGGAAGGGTTTCTAGGAATGGAATTAATTCTCTCTGTATCTTCTCTCAATGCTCAAATCTTGAAGCTAATTGTTACTTGATGTTATTTCACCTCCTGAGATTTGCCTTAATTGACTGTTGTAAGACCTCTCGCTATTAGCTCAGTGGTGAAATCCAAATTTTTTAACTACCGGTTCTGTAGGCATGGCTTGGTGGACGTGGCTTGGTGGGCATGGCAGGGGAAGGATACTGCAAAATCTCCATTCTCACCCCACTCTGGGGCCAGCCAGAGGTGGTATTTGCTGGTTCTCCAAACCGCTCAAAATTTCCGCTACTGGTTCTCCAGAACCTGTCAGAACCTGCTGGATTTCATCCCTGTATTAGCTCCATCTGCAGTTAATGGTTCTGAGTTTTATCCTGCTGGTCCTGGATGGTCATCAGTGCCATTTGCCATTGAGGTTTATTTTTTGTTTTTAAAGATAGCAATAGTGGCATGATAGGAAGACTATGCTACATATGATATTAACTTCTCTATTCATGTCTATGGGACCAAAAACAAAAAAAGAGCATGTTTACTTTCTCTGGGGAAAGCATTTGAATAAACACTATCCTTGATTTACTACAGATTCAGGAATTGCTTCTATATATTATCAAAGTGCTTGTCTTTATGATTGATACCTTGGTATGCAAAAAAAAAAAAAGTGGGGGGGGATGAGTATATATCTGTTCATCACTTTTGGGAGGCACCTATGGTTGGTAGAATGGGAGTACACAGGCATGGAAAAATCTGTGCGAACCGGGTAAGTTAAGACTGCATGTGAAATTTATGTTATTGGGAATGACATAGCTGGCCCATCTTCTCAAGAGCTTATCCACTCTACCCATTAGGGCTTTAGCAGTTCCTGGATAAAAGAACTAGTATCACTCCTGGGTAACATCAGCAGAGACAGTTACCAGGAGGACCACCAATATTATTACTAGCTGCAATAAAAAAGCACTTCTTAAAATGTTTTTCCCACCTAATTGTCAAAACTGAATAATATTATCAGCTTTTTTATCCTTTGAGTATTTCTCTAATAAGAAAGCAGAGAGATGCACAGCAAATAAAAGCAGAAGATTTGAGGATGCAAAGCAATCATGCAAAATGACTTTCATATCAGTTCGATAAGCAGCTGAAATTTAATAACTACATCTCTCCTATGGTGCCAGATGAAAGTTTAATACTTTATGCTTCAGCTTCTTTTTTCTTTTTTTTTTCTTGCACGACGCTCATTCAGAACTGTAACTTTTCCTTTTATAGTCTATGAAGTGTTGGGAGGGAGGTTAGTGCAGTAGATTAATCAAAGCTCTGGAGAACACACCAAAATTGAGCTTAGTATGGAGAATGATATGCTTTCCCTCTTGACAAAGCCACCCCCCCACCCACACACACACAAAAGCCCTGGCAATCATAAAGAAAATGAACAGACATCCTTAACAAAAGTTAGACATCTTTGAGAATGTCCAATCCGGTTCAAAGGTCTTTTTCTTATGTCCCCTACACCCTTGTTTCCATTCTGTAAATGTATAATTGACAATCTTGTTGAAATTTTAGATAACAATGACAGTTTGGGAAAGTGCACATAAGGTAGATGCTTGTTTAACAAACAATGGTTTAGTGACTTTAGCAAAAGCCCATATGTAGGAATTGAAAGCCACATTTTGTGCTCTGGAAAGAATATTATCTGATTAATGTTTCTCATTTCTTAAAAGCATTTGTAATTTGTGATTACAACTTTTATAATTGTCAATTTCCTATAGTGTAATTTTTGCTGTTTTTTTAATACATCTCATACATGCTAATATCCCCCAATAAGTATTTTGAATAAAATCAAGCCACCAGTTTCTTTATATTTCACTGGATGAAAATGGGGGGAAAAAAACCTATTGCTTAGATGTAATTTTGGATGACTTTTGTCAACCAATACCTTTTTGTTCATAATATAATGAAAAAATACAGCAAATATATTAGAGGGACAATGCATCTTTTTGTAAGAACTTTTAAAAACTTACTTTAATCCAAATGATGAGTATAACATACAAGGTCACTAAGGCAGGAACTAGATAAATTATTTTTAAAAAATAAACTAAGAAATATGATTTAGATTTAAGATAGATAAAAGCCTATGGATGGATGGCATAAAAGAATATTATTATCTATGCATCAGTCAAAATTAATAACAAATTCAAAAATAGATTTAAAAAGCTTTTTAAAAAAAACTGGAATTGGTAATCTAAATGTTATAAGATAAATCAGGCAAGCAAATAAAAAATCTTTATAGATATTAAACACAATAACCTAAATTACAGCCACTAATTATACTGTATGTTTTTCCAATACATTTAGAATAGAATAGAGCTGGAAGGGATTTATTGTTTACTTTCTTTGGAATTTAGTGCAATCCTTTTTTTGTTTAACCTGACTGAGTACTGTTTTTATTTAGAGAAAGTGTTCTTCCTATTTCAAATATTTAGGCCAGGAAATAATAATAATATATCAGCCTTTTAAGGTTAAAACTGGTGTCACTATTCATAAAATAATTGAGTTTACATAAAAATGTGATTTCTGTAATAGCCTCTCCCTTTTCTACCCAACTCTCCTTTTTACAGTATGTACATTTTATTTAAAATTACTGACTCAAAAGGTAAGCTGTGGAGGGGGGGACAAAGAATCACCTCCAACAACTTCCTGTAATTGTGAATTATTGTGAGGGAAACAGAAGGAAAAGATTTTGAAATTATGAGCCATTATGTGAGGGAGGGAGAGAGAGTGAGAGAGAGGCAGAGAGAAAATGAGAGGCAATGGGGGGAAAAAGACATCTCGGCTTCATGAAACACAGCTGACAAGCTCGACTAAATTACCCCCGGACCATTACAAAAATCACTTAATTGCCAACCATTTTGTTAGGTCAATTGACTCTAATTGAAAAAATAACAAAAAGCTTATTATGCTGCAAATGCGGCCGTGGAAAATGAGTCTTCTGTTACGAGGAAACAATAATTCTAAATTTCAGCTGCTGCTAACACTACAAAGTTCAATGTTTTCTTCTGATAGAAATCTACTGTGTGGCAGAAGTGCTTGTACAGATTGATATTTCTTTTAATTCCAGGTCCCCCTACCTTTCATGTTAGCTCCCCTTTCCCTATTATAAATACACCATTTTCTTTCTCTCACCTAAATTTTCACATTTCTTCCTCTTTGTATGCCAATATTCATGCTCATTTATTTCTGAGGAATTGTTATGGATTGATGAATGGTATAGTCACTATATAGTTTTTTTTTTTCCTCACACTATGAATTTGCTTCCGGCATTCTGGAAATCACTGCTGCCCCCCCCCCCCCCCACACACACACACATACACATATATGCACCGTCAAAATGCTGGGATGAAAGTGTTGACAGACTGATGTTTTACTTTTTGTTTCTTTTTAATCTGTATATATTTATATCCTTTTAGGTACAGACAACGGTGCCCTGAAGAAACGCCTGAGATTTAATAGAATACCTGCAATGAAGAGAGACAAAATTGTAACCAGCTCTTGAATGGTGCATAGCTGCTATAATTAAAACTCTGGCTGGTGACTATAGGTGAAAGATTATTTCATATGGATACCTTTTCTTCTGCAGGATGGTTGAGGGGAGGGTGAAACGTTCCGTTGAAATAAGTGGCTCAGAGCTTTCTTATTGTCCGATGTACAGAACTGAATGGTGGAGATTTATGATGGGCCAGAGTTGAGAATTACTTAGCAAAGTAATTATTTTTTTTGTCCATAGCAGCAGCTAGAGATGGCTGGAGCCTTTTGTTCTGTTGCCTCGCTGTGAGGAGATAGGGAAATGACATGAAGTTCTAAGGGGCTCTGATGCACGATTAGATAGTTGCTTAAAGCTCAAATTTGCATGAAAACATTTGCCTGATGAATTGTCCTCCTAACATCCACCTGTTTCATTTTTCTATAACAAATGGCTGCCTTACTGGGATGGGAGTGTGCAAAGGCCTTCCCCATGAAACCCTGAAGCAAATGACAGGCCCCCTTCCCACATTAAACAGGTTGAGGGTAGAAAAACTAGGGATTCAGAAACTGTCATTCCAATCCCTGCATTGTTCCATGCTGTTCTGCATCACGGATTTAAACACTGCCAGCAGTTTTGTGGCTCACTATGTCTGATTTTTATATAATGTATCCATTTAATATACACATCCGTTCTTTTCATTCTTTGTAATATAATCCTTTCTGTAGCTTACCCTATACAAGTATTATTTAGACTCCCATTTTTTTTCCTCCAAAGGTGTATAATCAATACAATGTTCCTTTAGCATGTACTTTTAAAATGTACTTTACATTTTAAAATGTTCTTTTAGCAGGTTAGCAAAGACTTCAATACCCTGCTGCATTTGTATGTAATTGTCTTCTTTGAAATGAGCATCATCATGATTTCTACAGGTGCCAGGAAGGGAAGGAAAATGATGGCAGCAAGAGAATAAAGAGTACCCTAAGCAAAATTTGGAATAATAATAAAAAAAGATATGCAAGACATTATAGGCTCTTTGTATGCCATCAGGCTCTCCAAAAAAACATTCAAAAGGAATACGAAACAAGAGCAAACAAACAAACAAAAAATATGGATTTGTGTGTATCATCCAACCCTGCAGTGTTAACAGATCAGGTTTGCAAGGTAGCAATTCTGTTTTCAGTATTTAAAAGAAGTCTGTAATTTTCACTCAAATCAATGAATACAGAAAGTAGGCAGAGGATGGGAGGAAGAGGGAATTAAGCAAAAACATTCTTTGGTCATTAAAAAAAAAAGATAATGAACTGTTTCAACCAAAGACAAAAGGTTAAGCTGATAACATGTTGAAAGGCAAATGCAAAATTCAAACCTATTTGGGAAAGAAAAAGTGTTTCCCCGTTCCAGAATAGAACCAATTTCTCGATGAGGAGGAAAGCCCAGCCGAGAGAAATAAAAGTGAGGAATGGTGAATTCTGTAACACTTGCCAGACCAATGAGCTTCATCAATTAATCACAGCAAAATAATCACCACCTACATTAAAGAATAATACATGAAAAGGACAGGGCAGAGCTTTAACTTATTCAGAAAGGGCTGACTCCTGAATCCCTCTGAGTCTTGACATGTTAACTGGGTAGCGACTAATTAGATGTCAAAAATTCATAAGCACTCTTTAATATTGCATATATCTGCAGCAGACATTTCAATATGAGAGCTGTATACACAGCGAAGTCACTATAGCATTAAAACACAGCAGGAGGGGAGGAATAAAAGGAAAACAATAAAAACAATGGCCCTTAAAAACTCCAGAGAATGCCTCTTTGGGAACAGTGTGCTTTCTTATTCAGAAAAGGTATCACCTAATAAGAATTATAGGCAAAAAGGAAAAAAAAAAACCCTGTTCCATGCTGCGTGGACAGAAAGAGGAAAGAAAGACTGACTTATCAAAGAAACTGCCAGGTAAATAGGAATTTACTATGCATGCACAATGCGTATTACACAGTGCCTTGACACAGGGCGATAATGAAAGACATGCTATTGTAGTATCCATCCAGGGACTTTTCCCCCCTTCATTTTTCTTCCCTTGTCTCTCTCGAGCAAAGAAGAAGTGATGTTCCTTGGCAGCTGCCTCCTGTTTCAAGCCATTTCACATAAGACAGGAAGAGCCTGAAGTTTAGTGTATTAAATAAGTGAGTTAGTTTTCTCTCGGTTTGGCAATCTATACATTGCTTGCACATATGCAATGTATCTGAGACAGACAATACTCTATTTGGTATGGCGGGGGGGTTGGAAATTAAACCTGTCTAGGGAAAAATAAAGAACAGGATTTAGATCAGAAAACTGTTAAATTGTAAATAGCAATTATATAAAGCAATATATTATTACTCAAATCCTTTAATTGATGCTCTTAGGAATGGCAGTTGGTTTTTCTGAGTTACATTTCTTTCTACATTAAAATTTTATTTTATATTTTGACCCTAAACAGTGTTCTTATCTCAAAATCTCTGGTTGAAGTTCCTGTTCTGCATTCCTCAGAAATAAAAACAATATGGGTGCATTGCTGGGTACTCCATGCATCCTAATTCTAATTTTTTTAAATTCGGAAGCATGATATCTCTTACTCCTCTAGAACTATTATAATTATATAAATATAGCACTGTAATTTCAGATCCAACATGTCCCTTTGAAAATGTTGCATCTTTAAGACAATACCTTTCAAATGACCTTCCGTATGAAATTGGTGTTTGTTATGTTTCTCTGCAGGGGCATCTTGTAGAGACAATAGAGTGCTAATTGTATAGCATTGGGGTGTGTGTAATAATAAACTATATGCACAACTGATTAGAGCCTTCATACTCAGACCTTCCTCCATGTGATCTCAAATCATTAAATCATATTAAATCACAGGAAGGAGAATGAGATCTGATTTAATAATCTCCCAATGGTCAATGGTAAATCTTTAGCTGGATACTTGAGGCCACTGATATGAATACTACATTTTCTTCTCCTACAAGACCTCCTCATGACTGATATTAAAGTCAGAATGAACTGAATGTATTCTGCTTATTTTTACTGATTCGTGTCTCCTTTGCCTGTAAATAAATAAGCTTGGGATATTATTGCCTTCTCCAACTTTGCAGTTCAGTCCTAAATATTTGGGTTTTGTTTTTTGTTTTTTTGTGAATCTCTTTCAGAATGAACGATTAGAGTTTCCAGCATTTCTTTCTTGCATCCTGCAAACATTTTTAACTGCACATTTTTATGACTTCTTAATAGAAATGCAAGCATTAATGTGACATCATTAAACTGCTCCCACAAGTCTCGCCTTGCAAATTAGAAAGCATTTATGAAGACAATGCAAACATCCTGTTTCTGTTACACAATAGAGGAGGGATCAGAATAATTCCGATCTGTTTAACAGGTTCTACGAATGCATGATTTGTATTTCTTTCTACCTTTACCCCTTGAGCATGGGATCAATTTTGCATGTCCATGTGAGGCTTTTCATAAGACTAAGTTCTTTTCCACATGGACGAATATTGGCTTTTGAATTTAAAAAAAAACCCTGTACGTTGCAATTTCCTTTAAAATAATTTCTTAAATACTTTGGGACTATAGTAACCTGACACACACACCCTTTTTTCCCTTTTACAATGACTCTATATTTGTGGGGGGAAGCAAGATGGAGTTCCTTTAAAACAGGTGATGATCATTGGACATACAATAGTCTTAAATTAATGAAATACTTTTATTTATTGTGTTAATTAATTTATATGATTCCTTTTGTTCACATCTGATATTTTTAGAATCTTCTACTATCATTGAAATAGCTGGAATGGAAAGACTAAATCATGAGATGACTGCAAGTACCTTTTCCTTTCCTGATAGTAAATATTTCTGGAATATTGTTGGGATAAAGCATGGGGATTTTTTTTCTCAAAGTGTTTACTAAGTTCCAAAAAGAACTTCTCTTTTGCATCTGATTTTCAGGTAGATTTCAGATATATCTCAGCCCTGGAATGAGTGAATTCCATCAAATGCCAATCCCAAATCAATATTGCACATCTGAACTGAGAACTAGGCCTTCCAGTTCAGCATGCCAAGTTTCTGTGTTAAGATAATCCTTGCTTTTCTTACTTTTCTTTTTAGCTACATTTCAGAACTTATAGCAGATTTTTCTGAGTGACAGTTTGTCCATCAAAATATATCCATTATATGTTGTAATTTAACTCACACATTGTTTTTTCATCCTAAGGTTGCTCCCCCCCCCCCCACAGATTCACAGATCTATTCTTTCTGATAGCTGTCTGATTTTCTCCTGATTTTTGAGAGTAAGAAAGAAGGAATTCATCAACATTTTAATGAGGAGCAAGATATTTATCTTATTAAATCTTACAGGTTTTGCTATGTATTATGTGACATTGTCTCCAGAATAAAAATGGAATTCCAAGTATAGATTTCTTGCTGGTTACATTTAGTCAAATGCTCTGGAACAGATACCCCTCCCTCCCTCCCTCTTTCATTCTCTCTCTCTCTCCTTCTCTCTGTCTCAAATTCATCTTCTACATTTTGTCTTGTTAGTTCTTTTAAGAAACTTGACTCCTTTATGGCTTCATTACTTTACCTAGTTTCTACTCTGACCTAACAAAAGCTGAGAGAGGTTGACAAAGAGTATATGGCAATTTGGGATTTTTTTTAGGGACAGAGAAGGGAGGGAGGGAAGGAGGGAGGGAGGGAGGGAGGGAGAGACAGAGGAGAAGGAGGTGGAGCAGGGAGGAAGGGAAGAAGAAAAAGAAAAAAGGAAGGAAAGAAAGATAGAGGAAGGAAGGAAGGAAGGAAGGAAGGAAGGAAGGAAGGAAGGAAGGAAGACATCTACCAAATTACAGTAAAGGTGCCATAAGAATTACCTGGGGAATCATGGGAAAAGTTGAAAACAGTTGAAATCAATTCATTTCTAGATGGTATGGTTTAAATGATAGATGTTAATACAGTAATATCAAAATAATTATTTGTGCTAGCTAGTAATAGCGAAAGTACTTGTAGGTCCAAGTCAAAGATACCCTTTATAAGCATGCCATGTGCAATGGTAAGGAATTTTTATTTGATTTAATGTAAGTTAAATGTAAATTTACTGAAATGAATTCAAACAATGTGATTATTTCCCATGTACTTAATCCAGTTTCTCTTCCATCATGAAAAAAAGTTTCAGTTCAATGATAATATTTTGATGGGTTCTTAGATTTAGAAGTTTGAATGCAGCACTGAACTCTGAATTTTTGCATTCACGCTTAATTGCAGTTGATTCTAAATGGCCAACTATGTGACCCAAATGCCTTCCCTTTTTCTTTATTCTTTGAATTATGTGCTGGCCTTGCTGATCCTCATTCTTGTCTATTCATCCGAGCTTCTATTTTATCAGCAGTTACAAGGTCAAAGAAAGGGAAAGTATTTTCTACCTGCTTTTCCCACCCCTGGTAAGTTATCCAAATGGACTCTGAAGTATGAAATTATAAAGGACAGTAAGAATGTATGGGGAAGGCACATTGAAAGCAATGATAACATTCACCCCACTCCAAATCTGAACGCAATATTATAGAATGCATCAGATCTTCGTGTAATCTTTAAATTGGTTGGATCATTGTCAAAAATTGTGTTTCTGATACTCCACTTGAAAAATCTCTGTGACTATGTTCTATGCTCTGGGTGCAAACTTGTTGTAATCCTCACATGTGGAGTCCCCACTATAAAGTAATAAAGTTAGAGATAGGGAGAAAGACATATGGAACATTTAAAAAGGATCTTAAATAATTTGCTTTCCAAGACACTTGAATAATTATTTCTTGTAAAATTAGTTCTCTATAAAAAGGTTGTATCTAAAACGGGGAATAAATTTTCCCTGCTATTTTAAAATATACTTCGTGTAAAGCATTTAAGCAGTAAGCATTTGAAGACTACCTTGCAGTTCCTATAGTTTGAATTATCTTACAATCTATGGGAAGGAAGTATTTTATCTTCAGACTTCATATACTGGTAGAATCTACCAATATCTGATTTTCCACTTCCATGCATGAATTGAATTATATTTGAATTGTTTCAATATATATTACTGCAAAAAAATTTTTTACTTTAATGTAAAATAGTTTATTATTTGTGTAATTACTGTAACTTGGGATAATAGAAAATATAACTGAAAATGCTAAGCAAAAACCAAGAGAAAGATACGAAATGGGCAGAATGCACCATGAAAAGGACAAATAACAGATGGACAAGCATAATTCAAAAGCAAATGCCAAATATTAGAAGGAACAACAGAGTTGGCTAACATATTGGCACAATAGTAAAATAGATTCAAAAGACCAGTACAATTATACAAAGTCTTTCCAAAGGGAAGAAAAGATTGGCATTTGTATTTAACCTTAAATAAGTCTGAATGAATTGATTATTCTTTTTTTATTAAACTACATATTTGATTGTTTAGTAGTGTCCCAAACTTATTTGTATACATGGGCTTGGGCTGCATTGATGGTCGAAGCATCTGCTTAGAAAGAACATTTAAATGGCCACATGTCTAAATCTACAATCCACTGCTGATCTCATATAAAGTTATCATTTTTTATTATTTCATCTGAAGCACATAGAAAAGAGACACAGAGAAATTTCTGTTGTCCACAACAAATGACAAATCATTATGTCACAATGATGACATGTGCACAATAATGAGCCGAGGTGGCACAATGGTTAGAGTTCAGCGCTGCAGGCTACTTCAGCTGAGTGCTAGCTGCAGTTCGACAATTCAAATCTCACCAAATCAAGGTTGACTCAGCCTTCCATCCTTCTGAGATTGGTAAAATAAGAACCCAGATTGTTGGGGGCAATATGCTGACTCTGTAAAACCACTTAGAGAGAGCTGTAAAAGCACTATGAAGCAGTATATAAATCTTATTGCTTTTGCTATATCATCCATAGACTTCAATTCCATATTTATGTCACAACATCTGATACAAGAATGCAAGGAGTAGCATTTGTATGATATTTTCATCATGTATATGTTATCTCATGCCTCCTCCCAGTATCTCTTGCTCCTCCTGTGGGTACCCTTGTGAGATAGGTGAATTTATATTGATGACATTCATTTCAAAATTTTAGGACAAAGTTGATGAGATCCTCAGAAAGAGAATACTGAGAATTAGGGAGAAAGAAATGTAATGTATTATATGGGCATGGGGGAAATAAAGATGGATTGCAAAGATTGAAAAATATGGAGCATTACAATGAATAATATATATACCAACTAGATTTTGCTATTTTTTCCCTTTCTCCCCTCCTTCTATATTATATACTGTACATCAGGGTTCATATCTGTGAATACAATGCAGATATGGCTAAATTCTATACTGTGCAGACATGCTTACATTTTATACAAGTCTTTTTAGAAACAATAACATGTAGGTTCCTCTCTTCTTCCACTTCATTCTTGAAGATATATGAATACTATTAGAATGCCAGTAAATGCAGCAAGTGAGTAATAATATTCAGTACCTAAGAGATCAGATTTTTTTTTACTGTTGTTAAAATGTAGCAGATTTCCCGCTGACCCTGTCAACAAGTATGAGAAGCTAATTTGCTAGCTCAATGACTCATCATCAGTTCAGCTTACATGAAACTGACAAAGGTCAACCATTTAAAGAAAGTATTTGGTTTCAATACTTAGATCCAAGAGTTTTGATAGTTTCTGTGATTCTATGATTGATTTCATGCAAATTTGCCTAATTACATCACTAAACTCAACACTTTATTTGCTTTCAAGTGCACCAGAAGATTATTATGATTTAATAAAAGCAACAGTGATTCTTTTGAACTACCAGTACTTCCAATCTCAACACAATTCTGGACAAGTCACTCTATAACTTATATAACATTTGGAATTTTTTGGGTCAGGGTTAAGAGATGCTCTTTCTGGAGAATTATTGAAGTTTGCTATGTGTTTTTTGGTTTGGCTCCCAGGTTTTCTTCCATTTTGGTGAACAATGTAGTTTCAAGAGACAGCAGTCTTGAAGGCAGAGGCAGGAAGGAATCTCACAATAATTCCAGACCTTCCTGACAATTTTTAGGACAATTTAAGAAACTAAAAGGAGTAGGGGAAAAATCTATGTTTATTGATGGAAGTGCTAAGCACTTAAATTTGGACCTGACTATTCAAAGAATATAATTCTGGTCTCCATAGAAGACAGTTATGAAAACAGTAGGAACAGAAGCATAATCCAGACCTGCTCAATCAACATGAGCCTAACCCAGTGAAGCATCTGGCAGCCTGTGGACTCAGAATAGATATTCAGATTAAGTATTAAAACACCAACATGTCCCTAGAATTAAGGTGCTTCCCCTCCTCATTAGCTTGTAATTTCACATCCAGACAACTCTAATGTAGACTGAGATGAGTTAAAGTTAACCCTCAATCTCAGTATATCCAGTTGAGGAAACCTAAGTCTAACAGACTGATAGAGGAGATTATCACTATTAACCTGTAGTCTTAAAGTCCAGGAACAAGTTGCATGAAATAAGTAAAAAAATAAACCTCGTGAGAAAGTTAGTCCATTAGAAGAAGAAAATGTCCCCACTTAGGAATATGATCATTATAAACCTTTGTATTAAATTAAGGTGGGAATGTTAATGCAGGTTAATATTTATCTTGGCTCTGCCTTCTTCTCCTACTTGGATGGACCATAGGTCATTTTTACTGTTTTTGCCTGTGGGAAAATCAATCTCATTCTCAAGCAACAGCAAGCCCACTATGTGGATCATGGATCCAAAAACAAACAAAACATCATGCCAGTAGAATCAGCAGTCAGCAAGGGCAGAGAGTGAAGATCTGAAGCCTACTGCTAGGGACTCTGAGTTCTCTGCTCATTCAGAGACCTTCAGGCATTCTGTTGTTTGTTCAAAGAAACAAGATGTCAGGGTTCCAAGTAACATCCCCAATAAAAGAAAACTCTGAGACTTGAGTTTCCTCAAAGTTATATTTTATTAGAGATGCCATATTGGCACATATGGGAAAACCCGAATCTGAACGTTCCAGGTTTTCCTCACCCAAAGGAAAGTTCAAGACTCTGCCCAATATCCACAAGTCCATCACATGGTCAAATCAAAACACCGAGCTGACTGGAGATGCCTCCCAGTTCCAACCCTCCAGGTGAAAGTCAAGATGTCCTTGACTTTCTGAGAAAGGAATGTTATTATGACTATATATCACCCATGCTCCATACAATCCCCCTTCTCAGTTTCCCACAGTAGTAAATGTGGTAGGCCTGAAGTCGCAACAAAAAAGATAGCTTCCAAGTCTGACACAAGAATGGACTCGACTATCTACATAACAGTCCAAGACGGTACCCATTGCTGTTTGTAGAAAGAATACAAGAGACAAGGCATAAAATCCAGGATCTCTGTGCCCTTTCCTCCCCCCACCCCCCATCAAAGATTATGCCTATGACAACACATGTTCTTAGACAAATGCCTTTTGGGACAACACAACAATTTAAATTTCCTAAGGGGAACAAGACTCTCCACTAATAAATATGGATGAAGGCAATGAATTATTGTTCTATAGTATAGAATGGCCAGGCGAAGTTCTGGGTGAAGTAGCTGGGCACGTAGGAATGGGAACTTATATAGGCCGGGGTGGGGTGGGTGGGCCGGAAGGAAGCATTGAGTGGCTGGAAAAGCGACTGGTGGAAGCAGAAGTGCTGAGTGGCAGGAAAAGTGAGCAAGCGAGTGACAAAGGGCCAAGCAGACAAGCCGGTGACTGGACGATTGGGTGGGCATGAGTGGAGGGGCAGGGATTTTTACTACCGGTTCTCCAAACTGTCCGCCACCATTGCTACTGGATCACTCAATCTGGTCCGAATTGGGAGCATTTCACCCCTGTTCTATACTATTGAGAAACCTATACACGCTTTCTGATTACATGATATATTCTGACTTTTTACTCACATGGTGCAAAGATATACATTGAAAATGTACATGGCTACCATATTGGTGGGTGGGAGACCAGCAACTACAAGAAATATCCAGAGTAATCACACATTACATAGAACTCTGATACTATAACCTCTTAACAAATAAAAGCAAATAGAAGGCCATGTGTGTTCCCTCAAAGCATTTCATAAATCTTCAAAAAAACATTTTCTTCAGAAGTTCCCTCCCTGCCACCCCCAGCTATGGGAAAATGTGCATTTAACAATGAATAGATGATACCACCTTTTATTTATGAATTCCCACCCCATAGAATTCATACTAATTCCTTGGATCTTCCACTTCTCTCCCCTTCCCCCCACTTCACTTGTATTTGGCAACAAACTGTAGTTTTCAGGGGGGAAATTGGAGAGGGGAGGTTGGCTAGAGAAGGGGAGGTAATTGGCTAGAGAAGTAAATCTCTTTTTGTTGCCAAAAAGGGGTGGGGGGCGAGAAAAAATCTTAATAAAGATCAGTCAAATCGCTGTATGTTTTTAATATAAGTGGCGTTCAGCCTTGCTGAGAATGCCAAACATACCTAAATTCACTTCTTTTTAAATAAAGTGACAAATTCCCATTCTTAGTCACTGGAGCACAAAATTAGCACAGTGCTGTAGGGAAAGGTCAACACGGAAAGAAATAAACAAGAGGTGAGAGATCATGACCTGTGCATGAAATGGCTGCGCGCACACACACACACACACACACACAGACATGAAAAAACAAAAAACCCACATACTAATTTTGCTCCATTTTTTGGCATCCATATTAGATACTTATATAGTACAAAAAATGCTTGCTTCCATGAGTTTCTAGAAAGAGGTGAAGCTCAGAACTTCATTTACATGAGTGCTCCAAATTCAACATGAAATTGGAACAGGTTTCTTGAAATTTGGCCAAATTCATGTTTTGGGTTGGATGTTGCTGTAGAGTGGTATTTTTGCAGAGTTCCACCTGCACAACATAGCTCTCTTCCTATCATAATAGTGCAACATTAACTTAATTCAGTGCATGAAAGTGGGCATGAGTTGAACCAAACAGCCTTCTGGCTTGTTATTTCTTTAAAAAAACCCTTCATTTTCTTTCATGATTTCTTTCTGTTTTATTTATTATTATTATTATTATTATTATTATTATTATTATTATTATTATTATTATTAAATTTGATTTATATGCCACCCTTCTCCAGAGACTCAGGGTGGCTTACAATGCGTTAAGCAATAGCCTTCATACTTTTGTATATTTATACAAAGTCAGCTTATTGCCCCCACAAACTGGGTTCTCAATTTACCTACCTTAGAAAGGATGGAAGGCTGAGTCAACCTTGAGCCTGGTGAGATTCGAACTTACAGTAATTGCAGACAGCTGGTGTTAATCACAATGCTTTTACTCTGCTGAGCTATGTTTATTCAATTTATAATACTTATATATATATATATAGTATGTATGTATGTATATAAATTTTGTGTAACAAATGCATTTTTTCCCATTAGAAACAATTGCTTTTACTAGATGCAAGGAGAAAAACACATAGGCCTTTAACGTTAAGTGACATTGCATTCATTGAACACCAGGTCTGTACAATGGCTATTTACATAGGGCTATTTATTTATAGCTCTAAACAAATATAGTCCCTGATAATAAATAAAATAGATTAAACCAAGAGCTCTTGATTATACTTCTGCTCCCTACCCCCAATAGAATACCTTTATTCATTGGTGAAATCCAATTTTTTTTTACTATCGGTTCTGTGAGCGTGGCTTCATGGGTGTGGTGTGGCTTCGTGGGTGTGGCTTGGTGGGCATGGCAGGGGAAGGATACTGCAAAATCTCCATTCCCAGCCAGAGGTGGTATTTGCCGGTTCTCCAAACTACTCATAATTTCCACCACCGGTTCTCTGAACTGCTCAAAATTTCTGCTACCAGTTCTCCATTTTTTAAAGTATTGTTTCCCTTTCCCTCATAGGATTTGCTCATACTTTATATTAGAAGGAACAACATAGTTTTACATTTTTCTGCCAAATGGCATACTGAATTTTAGCAGGTTAAGAGAATGGTTGAGGCCAACACAGCAATGGAAACTGATTGCCCAGATGATTTAACCAGAAAAATTCACACATTATAGTAGTAAGGCACCAAATTGCATTATACCACAAGAGATTCAGGTAACCGAGGAACTTTTGTGAATACCCATATGGATTATAGAAATCAGTCTTCTTTCTGAGAAATCAATCCTGAGTTTTGCTGGTTGGGAATGAAATTTTACTGCATTCTGTAATATTAGAAATTCTGAAGTTTATGTATGACCCCTTCTTGGAAATAAATAGGGGGGGAGATGCTTTACCTTGTCAACTTCAATTTAATTTTTTAAAAAATAATAGAATTTTTAAAATAATCCTTAAAATAATAATGATAAAATTGGGGATGGGAGAGAGGCTGATTGACACCAAAGGTGGAGTCCACATGTATGGGGATGCCCAAGGATACTAGTTGACCTACCCTATTTCTCATTTCATACTGGCGTCCTCATAGTAATTAGATAAGCAGCAGGAATTAATCAGGTTTTTACGAAGCAAATTTAAATGCAAACAATTTCCCAAAAAGCTACATTCACTAATATTAATGCTTGGTTTTAATATAATATAGAAATACATTTAGTATAGAAATAAATTTTAAATTGTAACATCATGCTATAAACCTTGTCCTTTTGTATCTGTGTTATAGTAAGGCATGCACAGCACTGCAAAATTTGTGTCATGATATTGTAATGCATATTTTGTCACCTGTGAGGTGGATACCTATGGGCCCAAGAAAAATTCCTTAGACTAAAATTAATTCTTAACATCTGTTAAAAAAATGCTTTCACTGTATTAATGTATAATTAAAAATGATGAATGTGAATTATTTTAAAAAGTGAGATCATTGCTTTATGATACATAAACTTGACAGCCTTTGGTAAGCAAGTTTTGCAGATTTTTGCATTGTTCAGATACCTGCTTAACCAGCTTGGACAGAATTAACAGGTATATGCAAAATCAGCGTGGACATCCTTAAATGCAACGCTGCTTTTCTTTTCTTTTTTAAAAATTTTTATTGGTTTTACCACAACAACACAATACAACACAACACAACATACAAAACACAAACACATGATATGTGTTTCTTTTTACATATCAGTTTCGTTCCTCTTACTTTCTACTATATACATTCCCCATTTTCCTATCCTTTATTATCATAATCTTTATCGTCCCTTTATTTTTAATTTTGTTCATTTACAATATTTTGCATATTTGTCACCATTGTTTATTCACATTTACTTTCCCTAATCTCGAGCCAATCATACCACTTAGTCCATACTTGATAATATTCTGTATCTTCCTTTTCTTATATTTCTTTCATTGCTTTTCTTAAGGCATTTTTAATTATCTTGTAAATATTGTCAATATTCAACTTGACATAAATCTAAAATGAATGACTACTATTATTCACATCTCCCTCTGTGCTCTCTCCAGGATCAAAGGCAATGTACCACACATTGATGCAATTGTTGTGATGGGGTACTGCCATGATGTCCTACTTATGTTTCCTAGTGGCATCTGAATGATCACTATGAAAACAAGCTTATTACATTATCTATTTGAAAGATTGTCTAGTCAAAATCCATTCTTAAGAACTATAAGAGAAAGGATCTTGACGTTGTTCATTCATAGTTAGGACCTAGATAGCAGATTAAGCAATATGCTGTCACATGTTCATGGTCTTTTCACTGCAGAAAGATACACTATAGAAACCATTTCTTAATTAAGAAATCTATAAAATAACATCTATAATATAAATTAAACTATACATCTATAACTTATACTATGCATGTTTACATACAACTTATCTAACTGGCTTCTTCCAATATTCTAACTGTAACTATATAGGAGTGCATTCCTATGAAGTTTAAATATAATTTGTAAGTGAACCACATATTTTTTGCACATCACCAGAATTTTACCTGTTCGTTTTAATTTTTATTCAACCCACACATTTTGGATTGCATTGGTTTATGCACCAATAACATGTATGTTTATTATTGTCCTATCTGAATTGCTAATCTTTTGGGAAATTTCATGAATAATAATGAAGATTAGTGTTCTGTTTTCAGTTTAGCAACAAAGCTAGAATGAAGAGTATGATAACCCAATCTAAATCAAATGCAGTAATTGGCTAGTCTAAATTTTCAAAAAGCAAATATCAGGGGAACAGAAGAACACAATGCAAGAAGGATGTTCAAAATGAGCCCAAGGAATGTTCAAAATGTTCAAAATGAGCCCAAGGAAGCTATTCAGAGAGAATCCTCATGTGCCTTCTTTGTTCATGTGTTTTTCATCTTTCTACATCTCCTTAGCCCTTTCTCTATAGATGGTGGAACAGTTTTCTTCATTTCCTAATCAACTGGTGTTTGGTCCAGAGCAAGAAGCTTCTTGTAAATCAACCCAGAATATCATCGGACTCCAGCTACCAGCCCTGGATGACATCTTCGAAACTCGCTGTTTGAGAAAGTTGCATAAAATTCTCAGAGACTCTTCCCATCCTGCTTACAATTTTTGGGGACTGTTGCCTTCTGGCAGAAAATACAGAAAAATTAAAACTCGGACCACACATTTTCTGAATAGTTTTTTTCCCAGAGCTATAATTGCACTCAACAGTGAACTAAAGGGCCACCATCAGTGAACTTTTGGACAGTATTACTTAGTCTGTTGTGTGGATGTTTGGGTGGTTTAGGAGTGGGGAATTGTGGTGGGTGGGAGTGTGTTTGGGGATTGGTATGCATGTTGAACCTGGTCTTTGGGTGTTAAGTGAATTTTGTTGTATGGGTATACTGTGTATACACATACAATGACAATAAAGTTATTATTATTATTATTTGGTTCTTGGCAAATTTTCCAGAATAATCATGTCTCTTTTTTGAGACTTACAGAAGCAGGCTGGAGCTTGGAGAAGAGAAGTCAGAAGTGGCCTAAAAATTGGGTGGAGATAGTTCAGCATAATTCTATAACAAGGGTGGTCAACATTGCTAGGGACTTCATGAGATTCTACATCCCCAAATATGAGCCAGCAGTGTGTAGCGGCAGCTAAAAAAGCCAACACAATCCTAAATTGCATTAACAGAAGGATACAATCAAGATCAAGTGAGGTACTAATACAACTCTATAAAATCCTAGTAAGACCATACCTAGGGTACTGCATCCAGTTTTGGTCACCACACTATAAAAAAGATGTTGAGACTCTAGAAAAAGTGCAGAGGAGAGCAACTAGGATGATTAGGGGCAGTGGTGGGTTGCTACCGGTTCTCCCTGGTTCTTGCGAGTAGTGGAAATTTTGAGTAGTATGGAGAACCAGTAAATACCACCTCTGCCTGGCCCTTACCCCAATTTATTCACTGTCTCCTGACTCCCAGCTGATTGGCTAGAAGGAAAAAATCAGGGCTCACTTGACAAAGAAGAGGGGGAAAAAAACCAAGACACCATCGCTTTAAATTGAGAAGCCAAGAAGCCTCCCAACTGATCGGCTAGAAGGAAAAAATCAGGCCTTGCATCTCAGCCAGGAGATCACTTGGCAAAGAAGGGGGAAAAAAAGATGCCTTCGCTTTAAATTGACAAGCCAAGAAGCAGCTGCTGGAAGGAGGTTTTTGCTTGCAGAAGTGAAATGACATTCAGCAGTTCGTTTCTGGGTCAGCTGAACAACAAACTGGATAAGAGGAGGGATTCTTATATGGTTCTATGTTTTTGAAGTTTTGGGGTTTGTGCAACATGGGCTTTGTGTTTCTAAAAAGGGTTTGGGCAATTTCCATTGTGAAATATCCTGTCTTGAATGAGTTTTCTGCCTGCCTGTAAATGGAGCCAAATTTACGGTTTCCACTTTCTATTATCTCTAAGCACCAGAAGCTGTTTTCTTCTTACAGTTTCCTTTATGCAGCTGGCAGGAATGTAGAATGAGTATCAGGCAGGTTCTTTGTTAGCAGCTTGATTTTTCCTTGTTTTTCTGGGAGCCTTTTCTTATGAGTAATATTTTATTTGGGGAAATGAAGAGGGGGGAGTTTGATTCCTTCCCAGAGCAGGTTAGTGGAATGGGGAGGGAATGGGGATTTTGAAGTAACCTTCCCATGTCATGCCAGCCACACCCACCAAGCCACATCCATAGAACCAGTACTAAAAAATTTTGAAACCCACCACTGCATAAGTCCATCTTAATATACTATTCCTGGTATGTGATGTTTTGTATACATACAGAGAAAGAAGCACTCTTGTAATCTTTGACTTTTAGGCTTGCTGCCAAACATCAGCCATAATACTAATGACCGTTTTGAACAATTTGCAGGTTGTATGACACAAATGACTATTTTATATGTGAAATTATGACTGAAATATTTCTGCACCTATATTGGTACACACTGTCAAAGTTTCTCCTTAGTTTTAGGGTGCTTCTCTCTTTGTTCAGTTTCCATCCATTGCTTCTTCTTTTCCCTTCTGGTGCTTTGGAAAATACATTGCCCCCTCCCTTCTTTCTGACAGCCCCTTAAAAGCCTGTTGCCTATCACACACTTGGGCAAAGCATGTGAGCCATTTCCTCCTTTCAGTGGTCCATGAAAGTGCATCTATAGTATGCAGATAATAAAGTTGAAAAAAGGTGAACAACATTTTTATAGAACTATAGATATGTTGAGGCTGGGTGTGACAAGGAATGGCTAGGAGTGGAGGGGCCAGGTGAGGCAGCCCTTGACGTGAGTGACATTGAGTTGGCCATGCCTACCTAGTCACATGACCATCAAGCCATGCCCACAAAATAAGCCACACCCACAGAACCAGTAGTAAAAAAAATTTAGAACCCACCCCTGATTAGGGGATTGGAGATTAAAAATTATGAAGAATGGTTACGTGAACTGGGCATGACTAATCTAATGAAGAGAAGGACCAGGGAAGACATAATAGTGGTCTTCAAATACTTGAGGGGCTGCCACACAGAGGAGGGGGTCAAGCTGTTTTCCAAAACACCTGAAGGTCAGACAAGGAATAATGGATGGAAACTGAACAAGGAGAGATTCAACCTAGAAATTAGGAAGATCTTTCTGACAGTGAGAACAATCAACCAATGGAACAGCTTACCTGCAGAAGTTGTGGAAACTTCATCACTTGAGACTCTCAAGAAAAAGATTGGACTGCCATTTGTCAGAAATGGTGTAGAGTCTCCTGCTTGAGTGGGGGGTTGGACTAGATGACCTATAAGGTCCCTCCCAACTCTGTTAATCTGTTATAAATATGATCCTCCACAAGAGAACTTTATTATTACACAATTATCCAATGCTTATTTGTTGAACTTTTCAGATGGAGTGAACAAGTGATAACTGCCTACTTTTTGGCTGGCCCTCTTCAAATTAAAATGACTGTAGCAATAATGAAAAGTTGGAGCAGCATCTGACAGCAATAGCAGTGTATAAATTGATTAAAGTTGATTAGATTCCCACTGTATTGTTTTCTGGGTAGCTGTAAGAAGCGGTTTGACATAATCTCATCCCAGGTTTCTGCTTTTACTTTCAAGTGTAGTCCTAAACCTGAAAATCTGTAGAGATTTCCCATCCAACTATTAACCAAGCCCGTGTGTGTGTGTGTTTGTGTGTGTGTGTGTGTGTGTTTGTGTGTGTGTCTGCGTATGTGCGTGTGTGTAATTCAACTTGTATCCCGAAAGGACTATGGTGAATGACGTCAAAATGCTAGGAATTTTGCAATATGGGTTTAATCTTTATTTGTGAGAGATCTGTTGGACTCCAATGAGAATGGAGCATTGGAATGAACAAATAATATCCACAAAGTAAACAAAATATAAATGTGATCTTGCAAAATCATTTTATTGTTGTTATTAATTGTATGCATAACCTACTTTAATTGTAAACAGAATTCATTGACACAAACAAGCTGGAAGTAGTGGTATACCTAAAAGCTACTTTAATAAAGATAAAGGAATCAATTAGCAAATTAGCAAACTGCTACTAAGAAATATGAGGAATGGGAAGACAGTCCCTTCTGAATAAATAGCTGACACTTTTATAGTGTTCATATTTTGGATAATTTTGAAGAATGTCTTGCTATCTGTATTGTTTTCATTTGTACAGAATATATATGCATAATAAAAGTAATTTATGGAACATAATTACCAAATACATTACAGATAGGTTGCTGATCTTTTAATCATTTGCCGAAGTAATATTATATTTTAAAATGTCTGCAAATAACATATAAATCTACCTGACACCTCAGTTGTCCTGTTAATATGATAGCTAACTTTTCTTTTGGCACACATGGAGTAGCAAAAGAAGAAGATATAGAGGGCATGGGGAATTTTGCCTTGAAGATCAGGAGGAAGAACAGCTACTAACGTAATGGCAGTGGTGAAATGTAAAATTTGTTACTACCGGTTCTGTGGGCATGGCTTGGTGGGGGGTGTAATATGACTGAGTGGGCGTGGCCAACTTTTTATATATATATTTTTAAAACCATTTTTTCTACAACTTCTTCGGCTAAAGAGGTTGTAAAAAAAATTCTTAATTTTTTTAGCCAGTCAGTCCAGCCAAATCAACCCCAGGATCAGGGGTGAAATGCTACTAGTTCGGACTGGTTCAGCTGAACGGGTAGCGATGGTGACGGGTGGTTTGGTAGCAATGGCAGCTTGAGGGTCTGACCATTTTACCCTCTGTGCATGCGCATACGATGCGTGCACTTCTGAAACGGTAGGGAAGGTACGTAGATTTCACCCCTGCCCAGGATGACAGATGTCACAGTGAGATAATCCACATGTCTGTTCTAAAATCTTTGTTCTGTTAACACAGACCCATCCCTCAGATTAGAAAAGAAATAACCAAAAGGGTAGCTCTCCTTATTTTTAATGTGCTAATGTGGGGTTGGATTTTTTTTTCTTTTTGGGACCAAGTAACTGCCCAGTTGCACAAAGTGGCTTTTTCATTCATTTAACTGAACACAGAAACATCAGGGACCACGCCTGCATCAGGACTATTGTTCAGTTTCAGAGGCACATACCCTGCTATCATGTTTACCGAATATTTCTTCTGGGAAAAAAAATAGAGAAAACCCCTCTCACAGATTTCTATTAAGAAAGCTTAGTTTAAAATTGAAGGCCCACAATCAACTGGGCGGTGTAGAAAAAATAATTTAAAATAGGATACACACACACACACACACACACACACACACACACACCTATACTGATTGTATGTCCATGAACAAAAATATCACCTAGTTAATTATAGCATACTAACTAGATGAAGGCAAGATTTCTATCAATATATACCTGTGAATGCAATTTCTCCTCCCTCATATTTCTCCAGTAATGCAAAACAATGTGATAAAAATAGCATGAATTACAATTAATTTGTATGATTCAGTAACCACAAATAAGCCATTATTGCAAGAGAAATGAATCAGCCAGCCGCTGGCAAAAAAGAAAGAAAGAAAGAAAGAAAAGAAAAGAAAATCAGCAGAAGGTAAAATTCATCCTGGCTAAAATTATTACATTTTTTTTCTGGGTAATGAAACACATTTGACATTAGACTAAAATCAACACCAAACTTAACCTATCTAAATTGAATGAATGAATGAATGAATGAATGAATGAATGAACAAATAATTATTTAATTGGTAGCTAGATTTTAGACTGGAAGGCAATAGTATTGAGTGGGAAATAGCACAACAAATATCACTGGTTAGAGTTAGTTTTTAACATCCACCTCCCCCAGAACCACTCCAAACATCAGGTTCCTTGTTCCTTGGCCTTGTGTTGATTGGTCTTTGGCAGAATGTTGAACCTTAAGAATGTTAAGACTTGTGTACTTCAGTTCCCAGAATCCTCCAGACAGCATGCTGGGCGTTGAAGTTCACAAGTCTTAATGTTGCCAAAGTTGGACACCCCTATCTAGGCTCAGGAGTGGTATTCACTTACCTTTGCTACCGGTTTGCAAATGTGAGCGTGTGCACGCTTCTCACACACGACACCTCTGTGCATGCGCAGGGCCTTCCGCGCATGCGCAGAGCCTTCCACGCATGTGCAGAGCGTCAAAAATGGGATATGATGATGTCTGGGCCTTCCGCAGCCACCGCTACCAGTTAGCCTGAACTGGATAGAACAGGCTGAATATCACCACTGTTTAAGATGTGTGCCTGAAAGACTCCAGGACAATTGTTGGTAATGTGAGTTAGAGCTGCTCATTTCTGCATATCTAAAAAGTTTCTATTAAATATATATATATAGGACGTGCTCCTTAACTTTACCAGATAAAGGGAAAACATTTAACAAAGACTGAGTACTAGGTTTTCATTGTAATACTAAGCTTTCTTGGTATCCTGCAGTTAACTGGGTATATGTAGCCATTACTTAAGACTGAGCCTAATGATAGCACTGTTGGTTTAATTGGATTTTGGCAGTAGATGAGGAGATACTTGGCTGGAAGTTTGGTCTCAATCAAACTGAAACATCCCTGTGGCAAGAATGTTTTAACTATTTTGTTAGATGTTTCTTACCCACAAATCCCCTTCACAGATTAGCTGTACAAAGAAATTCCACACAATTAATAATGGGTTCCTCCCTAGCCTCCATGAATATATATATATATTTTAAAAAAATTCAAGATGACTTGTAAGCCTAGCTATGCACATTTAACACTCAACATCTTTGTCTTTATGAATGGAATCTTTGATAAATATAGAAATCACATGCTTTTTGGTTGCTGACTGGATGTCACAGATGCCTTGTAATAATGGCCCTAAATTTATATTATGCTGCATACTATTTCTTTTGGCAACAACAACAGCAGAAGATAAGAAGATATTGATTTTAATACTCATCTCAATTCAGAAACATATACAAAAGAACAATGACTTCAGTACATCAGAACTGGTAATGATGGTTGTTGATAGTATCATCAACAATCTATCACCTCCACCATCATCATCATGTAATATTTACAGCATAAGTAAATATTTTCTATATCTGAAATATAGTTTTTCACAATGGTCACCCTATAAATCTTATTAAACCACAGAGTTCTGTCAGTCTTAATTTCTTTTCTGATGGACCAGTTTGTCCCCAACCTGATGACCTCTAGTTATACTGAAGTAAAACCTCTATGCTTGCTAAGAATATGCTATTTAAAATGATCAAAACCTGGAAATTTATGGGTTTTCTTCTCTCTTGAAGAACGTTTTTTTTTTTTTTTTGGTCATTCACAGAGCTGACATTCCTTGGCTCTCATAATGTTAAATAAATCTAATTATGACACTTTAATAAAATATGTTAAAGGAGATTATTTGCGGCCAAAGTCTGGAAGTAATACAGAGCATGTTCCAACAGCACATTGTTTGCACCTGGATATTAACCTCTTCAATGCCCTCTGGACATATGGCAGAAATCCAGACTCACAGCACCTGTAGTTCTCAATGGATGAATGCCATAAACACTCATCTCATAGAGAAGTTTAATGTGACATATTCACTGTAGTTGGATAAATTGTGACCCAAAGTTTTCCAGTGTTTGAAGAGCCAGTAGGACAAGCAAAAACCTGTTCATTTCCCAGTTTGCTTCAGAGAAGATAAGTGCCAATTTTGCCTTTCCATATCCCAACTAGCTTCTGTTCACAAAACATTCAGATCACTGAATTCCATATTTGTACAAGCATTCACAGCAATTCATTGGGTCAGAGCCAGGATGAGATTAATCACAAAACCAAATGTGTTTCCTGATGAAATGAAAATCTTTCTGTGAAGAAAACCAAGTGGTTTATGAAAGAACATTAGTAGATCTCAATAATACATGTGTGTATTATTGTGTGAGCATGCAAAGCTACAATTGTGCCAGTGGTGCACACACATGCAAAACCATCCACTCTCCCCTCCCCACCAGTCCACAGAGCCAGAAAGGGTGTTGGACAGCTGTTCTAGTCCAACCCCCTGCTCAAGGAGGAGATCTTATACTAGAAGTGGGCAATTAATTTTCCCAAGGAGACACAAGAGAAATTGGAATTCTTATGGAGGATTGAACCAATAACTGATTTTTTTAACGTTTTTACTAAGTGTATTTTATCTTTTGGCTGTTCACCACCCTGAGTCCTTTGGGAGTAGGGTGATATATAAATTTAATAAAATTAAATAAATAAATAAATAAATAAACAAACAAACAAACAAACAATAGGTCCACGAAGGTGTGTAGGCATGCACCCATACATGCACATATATAAATTAAATAAAAAATAATAGCAGTTACCTTCAAGATAAAAGCACAGTTGTATTGCATGCATAGTATATACTTATTTACATTTGATTGCTACTTTCCAATTGACCTCATGTGGGTCAAAGCCCGATTTGACCCGGAGGGCTGTAAAATGCCGAGGTCTGCCCTTTACCATTCCAGACCATTGGATGTCCAATTTCTTCTTAAAAATTTCCAAAATTTTTGGAGGGCTTTTTTTAATTTGGTTTTTTTTTTTTTTTTTTTTTTTAGTTTTCTGCTGCTAAGGTCGATGGCTGAGAATAATGTTTGCATAGTATCTACAATAGCTTTTCTTCCCATTTAATTTCCTATGAGTGAAACTGATACTTTTAAATGAAATATGGAAAAGTGGTATATAGCCAGCATTGAGTAGTTCTGGATGTAGATTTTGAAGCTTTTCTTCAGAAGTATTGCTACTCAAAGCAAATACCCTTGTGTTTATATAGTTGAATATTGTCAACTATATTCAAGAGTCACACTCACAAATATAGTAGATGGGCAACAATGATCCTCTATGAAAATGGGAACTGAATCAACTACAGCACTGAAGCAATTCAAGAAGACATCTGGCTAGTATGAAGTGAAATTCAATTGCCTGCTTGAGTTCTCTTAGTGTCATTACCCACAAGATCTACTCTGAATTATGGAAATGTGTCCTTTCTTTAAACCTATAGGTTCTCAAGAGTTTCCATGGATGACTCAGAGTCATATTAGTGGTCCCATTTAATTTAATATGATTTTGGTATTTCATATATGGTTTGCCACAGAGTTTGCTTAACAACTGTAGTTTGTATGTATTCCATCTTTTTTCCAAGCTTTTGTTTGATTGAAATCCAATTTGAGTACCTATACATCTTTGCAGTGCTAGAGATTGACTAAAGATTCCACAAGTGAATCAATCACATTTTCACACAACAATCTTTCTGGTTAACTGATGAAAGTAATTTCATGTGTTCACTTATTCGTCTTATTCAGTATTTCTCAAAATGAGCAACCTCTTAGTTTTCTTGTGAAGCAATTTCTCAATTTTTAAAAAATGTAATAGAAACATGCTCTATTGGATCACCATGTATTTTTGAGCTTCATGCCATAGAAATTCTGTTCTAAAATATGGTTTTAGAATATAAATAATGTTCTACCATGTCACATCACATCTAACATCACACCAATTAAAAACCAGGATCCATGTACACCAGCTGGCAGTCAAACGCCACAATTCCAAATCCTTAGTCTCTACCCATCCCAACCCCAAACATCAGTTTGATTGGAGCAACACAAAAATCTTCAGCCACGCTACCACCCAACACACTTGTGAGTTCATCAAAGCCTGTCACTCTACAACCAATTCTATCAACAGACACATTGACCTACAAGCAGCCTACGAACCTCTTAGAATCAAATCAACCACGTAGTCAACCAGACAGCACTGACCAACCAACCCACACAACCGCCCCCACCAGCAGTTCACCTCCCAATGACCCTGGCCTGATGTAACCTCTTTATCACAAGATCCTTCAGAAGACTCACTGATGACTCACACCTGACCCATCACAAGACCTATCACAAGACCCTCACTTGACACACCCACTTGAAGCCTTATAAACAGAAGAACACTGACATCCCCTAAACTCTGCTCAAGATGTTATCTAGCTTGGTAAGAAATGTTTGGAAACCAACCCACAAGCTCGAAAAATGAACCTTCGCCCGAGCTACAGATATTCGCCACTATTACAAATGTTCTACCATGCAATTATTTTCCTTGCTTTCACTTTCAATCTGATATTGTTGGATTTATTTTATTTATTTATTTATTTAAATTTATATACCGCCCTTCTCCTAGTGGACTCAGGGCGGTGTACAGCCATTTCCCTCATGTTTCTTGATTGCTATAAATTTAGTAGAACTATATGGATGTCACTAAGTTAGAATGATGTAATGGTTCCATTCCACATGTTTGACAAAATGCATCAGACACGGTAGTAATCATTAGTTTCAGTACTCTGAAACTATGGTTAAAGTGAAATTGGTCACTTCTTTTATCATTTCCATTTAGTTTCAAGTTACAACTCTTGTCATCTTTTGTTAGCTGTCAATGTTTCTTCAACCAAGTAAAAGTCAAAGCATCTGAAAGGTTTTAGCAAACAGTTATTTGTAAGTCTAGAGTCAGAGGGGAAGGCATTCATGTTTGTACAATTCTGGAAATGTATTGAGCTCTATCAGAATTTTCTATGGGTTTTTTTTAGTCAAAATATGGGTGATCTAAATGAACGATGGAGCCATTAAGCCACTGCTCAGCCACATAATCCGGGTATGTCAGGAATTTGTTCAAGCTGCATATGAAAATGTACACTCAGCCATTGAGATCAACTTCAGTTGTAGAGATAGTTGCCATATTAATTTAGCGAGTTGAATAGCAGTGGTTGTGCCATAGTTTCATAAAATACAGTGTTCAGGCCAGAACCTTTCCATTCTTATTTAGAAGTAATTGAAAGCAATGGGTCTAGTTTCCTAGAAAAGTTCTCAGGGATTGACCTTTATGAATAGAAAAATGATGCATGTTTTGGGAAAGCTGTAGGGCAGAATCTAGGGCAAACTGTTATCTTTTGTAAAGTATAATTATGTGTCTTAAGCATAATTCATGTGGGAAGAATCGTCAACATGATTACAAATAACAAAATGAATACCAAATATAATTTTCGTAGCACATGACAAACTGAGTTCTGCCTGAAACTGGACCTGTCTGTTTCTTTAAGTGCAAATAGCTATATTAATATTCTCTCTCTCTCTCTCCCTCTCTCTCTCTTTTAAAGCGAAGCCTAGTTTGCAATCAATGCATATTCTCCCTTTGTGTAAGAATAACAGATGTTGATAGAAATAGCCATTGGGTTTGCAAAGAACCCATTTCATGTGTCAGAATAGTTGTGCCGCTCTTAGATGAAATGTCAAAAGCAGGCAGATATCTCAGTGTGAAATGACCTTAAGAAAAACCCGACCTCGCTAAAAGTGACCTTTTTCCAGCAAGAAACATTAAAATTACAACCATATTCATGCTTCAACTTCAAAAACAATATGTATTTCTTTTTTCTTTACTTTTTCATCTTGGCATCTTGCGTATTTTAAATAAAGATGTACACATTGACCAACTATATACTGTGTTTGGCTTAGCTTATTTATTTCATTGTATGGGCAAATGAGCGTGTGAAGATAGTCCATGAATATATGTGTGTGTATGTGTATAATGTGTGTGTATATTTGCACAAACACAGGTACACAAAAATATACAGACATACGTGCATTAATAAAATGTATTAATTTTCTGAAGATGCCTTACCTTCTGCAAATAAAATGTACAATCTAAAATGAATCAAAGTGTCCAGAATGATTTAGACAATAACGTAACATTTGAGAAGAACCCAAATAAAACAATATCAATAGCCCATTGGTGCATTATGGAAAGCTTCCTGCTGGCTAGGAATTCTGGGAGTTGAAGTCTAAAACTTAGTGGGGGAAAAAATAAAAAAAAGGTAAATATTTCAATGCAGTGAGTGAAGAGGGAGAGATTACTGTTATCATGTTGAGGCCTATTATGTTTTAGACAGGGAAAATCATAACTAGATCAGTGCTGATTGCATAGAATCATGTGAGATGGTACCAAATGTTATTTTAGTTTAGCACTAGTATTTTTTATTCCAGAACTAGGAGTTGTCTAAACCATAAACAAGCTTTGAAGCCCTTACAAAAATAAATTTCCCTATGACCAAAAATAATGATTCTCAGTAAAATGAAAAGGGGAGATCTGGTTGAATCCAGACTATATACTGGATAGGAGCCATCTGATATATGAACAGAATTTCACTCAAATGATACTAAGAAAAGAGTATTTTTCCCCCTCTATTCTTTGTTATCTTCGCAACCCTTTGAAAACTTCTCTGGAGAATTGAAACATTTCTGAAACAGCATGAATCTGTAAATCTGTAGGGAAAAACAGGAAAGGATAAAGTTCCCTGGATAACATCAATTCAATACATTTCATGTCATCTACGGATGTGATAAGCACTATTTCCACTTTCACCTAGATTATTTATTATTAAAATGTTGAATCCAGAATCCAGATCTGAAATGTGCCACTTGATATCGCTGATAAAGAAATGATAAGGCTTTTGGGGTAATAATTGCAAGTCAGCCCTTACATTAACTTGTCATCCAGTCTTGAACTTAATTAGCAAATAATAACTTCATGTTATTTGCTTTGGGGTTATTTGCTTTCATGTTTTGGGGTAGGTACGACCTACCCCAAAAATAAGTCCTAGCTTTATTTTTACATGTGCACAATATAAGCCCTACTGCCAAAAAAAGCCCTATTTACGACCTCATCCACTCCGGGGTGCACAGGTAAAAAATTAAGCTAGGGTGGAGATGGGGTGATGGAGCTGCCCTACTACTTACCTTTGGACAGTTGCAGCCAGGCCTCGCTCATCCCAACACCTGCCTGGCTGGCCATTTCTTCTGCAGCTGGCAAGGCCTTCCTGGAGGCCTCTGCAGCCAATAACAGAACTCCAGATTGACCCGGAGCTGTTATCAGCTATAGAGGTCTTCAGGAAAGTCTTGCTGGCCTTGCAGGCCGCAGAAGAAGTTTCAGAAGGCCTCTGACAGCAAAAAGGAGGCCAGGGGCAATGCGCACAAATGAGGTGAGTCAGTGGACAGCATTCCCCCCCCCAAAAAAAATAAGTTTTAAATGCATTCAAAAGAGATGACTAGGCTGAGACCCAAGGAAGGGACACACACATGAGTCATGAGTCTCTTCACACCCACAAGAGATCTAAGTCCAGTCCACCTTGAATTCCTTCTACTCTTATCTTCTGCTAATTTCCCTTGGCTGTTAGTAGTTCAGATTCTTGTAGAGAGCTCAAGCTTCCAATAAATGTTACTATGCATTTGAACTGTCTGGATCTCCTGATCTTCCAGCTTGACATAAACTTCTAGCATATCCTGCCAATTCAGCATGTTCTTCACTGTATGTTAATGGAATTTGCTTTTTTTTTTTTTTTTTGGAGAATATTGATTTCCCCATAAAACAAAAAGTGATTCACAGTTAGGATTATGCAAACATATTTCTTTAATTTGGTTCTTCAAAACTGTTTATGCAAAGAACCCGTTTTTTTTTTTAATAGGTTGCTCAAGCTCTCCAGTAAATAGCAGATGGTGGCCTAGTGGTGAAGAAGTTGTCTCCCATTTGGAAGGTTGAGAATTCAATCCCAGGTAGCAGCAGATGATTCTCTCCTAGGGTGCAAAGAAAAAATATCTGCTATAAACTCCACATAGGCATCAGGAAGGACATCTGGCCAGTAAATACTCAGCTTCATCCAATCACCTCAACTCTGTCCCAAATTAAGGGACTAAAGAATTGTACAAAGATTAAACTTCTTTTACAGTACACATCATTAATTCAAGGCATCATACTGTCTGGAGATTTTAAGATGCAGTTGTAGATTTCAAACTTTTAAGCATCTTTTCAGAATTTTCTCTATTATTTTAATCAGACAACTTGGCGTCCCTTATCACTCCTTATCTCCTTTGAAGAGGGTGAGGCGAGATGATTCATATGGTTCACCTCATCCTTTGGAACAGATTCCACCTGCAGAAGAATGTGAGATTCCTTGTATCTCTATGAGATTAAGTTTAACAATATGATTTTGATCAACTATCATCCCCCACTTTGTCAACTCCCTTTTCAATTTGCTGACTTGAGCCAATACAAACCCACATTAAGGCAGACTGTCAAATTAATCTCAAATTAATTTAAAGGGGATAGGTTTGATTTTGTTGGGTTTTGTTTTGTTTAAAACAGGATATAAAAATATCTGAATTCAAATAGAATTGTACTGCTGGTAGCAAGTGTGTTTCATTTGAAGGAGGTTTTCTTTATTTTTTTACCATTTCAAGATCTATCAGTAGTAGGTATTTTTGTGCAGATAGATTATGTTCAATGATATCCACTGACTGAAGATGCTTTAATTCGGTTGATACTTCCTTTGGCAAATTTGAAAATTAGCATTTTTTGCCAATCCTTTTTTAATGAATTCCCTTCCAGTACAACTTTAGAGTGCTATGGGACTCTTAAAACTATAGAGATATTGGAATAAAAACAAATGCTGAAGGGGAAATAGCGAAAATTCCCTTTCTGATGATTCTACTCTTCAAAGCCTCCCAAGTATGAAGTAATCTTTTATCAAAAGAAGCCTTTCAGTTAAATTATGTGTTAATGGTTGCTGCTTTGAACATTCTGAAACTATTTGGGCTGCTATCCCATTGTGAGTCTGAAACTGATATTGAATTTCTTTTTCCCCCAGAAACATTTTAAGAGCTCAGGTGATAAAGCACCTTGTTATGTTCCATGAAGAATGAGTGTTCCATTGCTAAGGTTATAAACTTATCCACACTTTCTATAAGTGTAGATCTACTTCCAGGCGTAAATATACAGGTTCACCATGTATATTTTTTATGTATATATTTTCCCAGCTAATATCTGTAAATCTAATGCACAACTGTGATTAGACATGCTGGCGAGATAGCTTATATGATCAAAGCCTTTGTAGGTTATTAAGTGAAGTGTGAATATCTCCAGAAAAGTGCATTATTCATTAGATTAGAGGCACATTGTATCATGTTAATATTTATTTGCTTTATTTTGCTGCTTGTGAACATTGCTGACTGCCTAAAGCAGGCAGAAGCCATAATGCGACTGCTTAGGAGTGACATCACTTGTAAGCTTCATAATAATCAAATTAATGAAAGATCACAGCACCAGGTAAATAACTGGCATGGAAAGAATGAATTTTGCAGTGGACTATGCAGAAGATCAGAGACAACTCAGTTTAGCAAACTAGATTAGCAATTGCATTCTATAATTTTAGATTCAGTGTACAGGTGAAAAACATAGTTTCAAAAGACAAAGAACCAGCATGCCATTAGTTTTTGACACAATATGTGCCAAAGCGAGGAGTCATTATCTACCTTTAATTGCCATTTACATTTAGTCTTTCTCCTTAGTTCTAGGTCGGTTCTCTCCTTGATTAGTTTCCCTCCATTGACAAAGATAGTGGATCAGGTCCTTGTTTCTCATTCTCTCTCTCTCTCTGTTTCTAGCTTTTTAAATTACCGTTGTGGTTTTATTACTATAGTGAGCCACGATATTTTACAAGATGGGCCATAAAACAAATAAAATAGTAAATTAAATAGCGTTCCTCTGATTATTTAAATTCCCCTCCCTCCTGATTTTTAGGCAGCCCATTAAAACATGGTTATTTCTTCAGGTTTCAGAGGATGGAACAATATGTTCTGTTTCCTCTAGCAATAGAAGTTTCTTTTATATGGTGACTATTAAATGACAAGACTCCTAAAGTTTTACACATTTTGTATGTATTGTTATTAGGGGTGGGTTCTACTTACCTTCACTACTGGTTTGCAACAGAGCCGCGCGCGCGTGCTCATTTTGCTTGTACACACGCACACTCTTCTGTGCATGCACAGAAGCATTTTCATGACATCAGGGTCAGTAGGCGGAGCCTCCCACTGATTTTACTACCAGTTCTATAGAACTCGTGCGAACTGGAGACAACCCACCACTGATTGTTATTGTTATAAATTGGGACCCTGACACTTTACTCTGTTGCATACTGGGCTGTAGTTGAGATATATATTTAGAGTCAACTTTGATTAGAATAACCCAGCAAAATAAACAAGCAAATAAACAGACAGCTATACATATCCCAATGAGACTTAATTTAATGTAATAGAATCAGAATTAACTCTAGGTGGAAGGCCAAATTTCTTTGTAAAATTTTCTTCAAATACCTTCTTTGTAAAACTTCTTCAATATCTTCATAAATGAGTTAGATGAAAGAATAGAAGGGGAACTCATCAAATTTGTAGATGACATGAAGCTGGCAGGAATAGCTTAGGATCCAAAAAAAATCTTGACAGACTTGAACATTGGGCCCTAGCCATCGATATGAAATGTAATGGGGAGAAAAGCAAGGTTTTACACCTAGGCAGGAAAAACCAAAGGCACAAGTACAGAGTAGGTGAAACCTGGCTCAAAAACAGTAACTGTGAGATGGACCTTGGTGTGGACCAGGGATGAAATCCAGCAGGTTCTGACAGGTTCTAGAGAACCAGTTGTGGAAATTTTGAGCAGTTTGGAGAACCAATAGCAGAAATTTTGAGTAGTTCGGAGAACAGGCAAATACCACCTCTGGCTGGCCCCAGAGTGGAGTGGGAATGGAGATTTTGCAATATCCTTCCCCCAGAAGTGGGGACAGAATAGGGATTTTGCAGTATCCTTCCCCTGCCATGCCCATCAATCCATGCCCACCAATCCATGCCCATAGAACCAGTAGTAAAAAAAATTGGATTTCACCACTGGAATGGACAGTCACTTAAACATGAGCCAGCACTGTGCAGCAGGAGCCAAAAAGCTAATAGAAACCTTGGTTGTATAAACAGAGACATAGAATCAAAATCACGTGAAGTATTAGTACCGCTTTATAAAGCCTTAGTAAGGCCACACCTGGAATACTGCAACCAGTTTTGACCACCACATTACAAAAAAGTTGTTGAGAATTTGGAAAAAGTGCAAAGAACAACAACTAAGATGATTAAAGATCTGGAGACAAAAACGTATGAAGAATGGTTGCAGGAATTCGGTATGGCCACTCTAGAGAAAAGAAGAACTGCAGGTGACATGATGGCAGTATTCCAGTATTTGAGGGGCTGCCACAAAGAAGAGAATTTTTTCCCCAAAGCATCAGAAGGCAAGACAAGAAACAATGGATGGAACTAATCAAGGAGAAAAGCAGCCTAGAATTAAGGAGAAATTTAACAGTGAGAACAATTAACCTGTGATAT